>JAXQQM020080832.1:0-26680 GCA_034641835.2 Pinus albicaulis
TCTCAAGTTTAGTTTGTGTCATTTGCCTAAAAGTCATTATCAAGCTTTTGCTTTTATTTAGTCATAGTTTAGATTCTGCTTCAGTGTTTCCAATTGCATTTGCCATTCCATACATTAGGCTTAACTCTGTTTTTGACCACCAACTTCTTTCCATTAGTTTTCTAGGCATTTTCATTGTGAGCATAAAACATCAAAATACCAAAAACATCATAAATTAACATAAAAGACCAAAAACATCACAAAACACTACACACAACGCATTAGGAAACAAGCACCTAGGTACATATGGTACACTTCACTTCAGCAATTTACAAATCCTGGTTGACAATTAAATGAGCTCAGTTTAGGAGACTAGATTGAGACCCAACAGTGTGTTTACTCATGATATTAATAGTTTCCCTTAATTAAATTAATGTGTTTGAAATTATAACACCATTCATGTGTGTTTTCACAATGGGACTATCTGGATCCAAATATTTTTGAACTGTTTTCTTTACCATCATGATATCTGCAATTTTTCCAACTAGTTGGATTCTTTTAACTTATTTTATTTTTAATAGTTTGAAGGCTTTTGTGGTGTGAGTTTTGATTTGGGGAATTTGGAATCACCACAGTATCCATTTTTACGTCTACGTTTCGGGTCTAAACCGAGACCCATCATCAGGAAAAAACCTGCCATGAAGAGAGGAGGATTGATGAAATAAATACAAGATGGAGCGAAAGGGAGGAAGAGGAGAAAGCAAGAGCCGACCGGCGAATACCAAGGAATCAAAAAAGATTAATATAGTTTATTTAATGTAAAATTATTTATATTTAAATTATTATCAATTATGTTTAATTAATTAATATTAAGGACCATTAATTGATTTTAATTCATTTATTATTAGAACTATTTTAATAGAAAGCAATTTCTTGGTTAAGAAATGTTTTCTTTTGCCTTATTATAATATAAGGATGATAACGAATAATTTTCATTAATCTTATAACAAGGGTTGATAATTTATAAAAGAGGATAGTGTTTGAAATTTATGATTAATATATGAATTATGATTGATATTAAAATTAATGCTCTAAATTGATGATTACTATTATAAATTAGTGATGAATGTTATACTTAATGATTAATATTTATAAATTATGTTTAATATTAATAAATTATTATTATTATTAACATTAATTAGGAATAGTTAACTATTACTAATAATATTTGTTAATTAATACTAATAATAAAGTCACATATTCTTATTCTTATTATAAAATTAGATAAGTAGTATAGGCTTCATGAGCGGGTTAATTTTAGGAGATTTATTTTAGAATAGCATTAAGGCCAAAGGAGGGGGTTTTACAAAGCGATGGTGAAGTAGGAAACAAGGTGAGATGGAGGGGCGACATGAGGTATCCAGGGGGTTTATTAATGAATAGGGAGGAGGAGGGGGGGGGAGAAAGAAGGTTTGATGCAGAAGTCTGGGGACATAAGAGGAGGGGGGAGTGGGGGGGGGGGGAAGAGAGTAGAGTAGAGGAGCTCAAGGTTGACCTGGAGCAAGGGGAGGGGGTAGTGGGGGAGGGGAAGAGTGAGAAAAGATATTTTAAGAGCGAGGAAATAAGGGGACCCAATTTTTTCTAACTTCCAAACCATCGTCCCTGTTGAGGTTTTTGGGGTGTTTAATGATTTCCAGCGCCTCACATATTTTTCTTTTGAAATAGTTTTTTTCATTGGCAATCACCCTGGAATATTCGAGGTAGATATGGTGACAAGTATTATTAGAGTGATCAGCCAGATCCGAGGTTCGGGTTCTCCCATTTCTGATGTTGGTGCCATGCTCTTTAAGCCTGATTTTGAAAGACATTCCTGTTTCTCCAATACAACATTTTCTGCATGAGAAATTTATTTTGTACACACCCTTTTGTTGGGGGAGATTAGGGTTGTCTTTGACAGATTTCATTCTTTGTTTGATTTTCATTAGCGGCTTAAAATAGGTTCCTATATATTTTTTGGTGAGAACCTTGGCTAGCTTGTTAGTGACTCCATGAATGTAAGGTAGGTATGCCTTTGCGTTAAGGGAATCATCAGGAGGATTTATTTTATTTCTGGATATGGCTCTTTGTATGGCTTTGATGATGTCTTTGTTTCTATATCCCATATTTATGAATGTCTTTCTTAAATATTCAATTTCTTCTTCAACGTGATCTTCATCAGAAATCATGAAAGCTTGTGTGAAAAGAGTCATGAGCACCCCCATCTTCTGGGCGGGATGGTGGTGTGAATTCGCGTGAAGGTAATTATTAGTATGTGCCTTCTTTCTAAACTCTTTATGTCTAATGAATCCATCTCTATTTCTAATTAGGAGAATGTCAAAGAATGGAATACAATTTTTATCTTCATCTTCCATAGTAAAATAGATATCCTTGGATATGCTATTAAGGTGGTTTAGGAACCTTTTTAGCTCTTCATCCCCATGAGTCCAATCGACATTGGTGTCATCCATGAATCTAATCCAAAATATTGGTTTTAATGGGTAAGAGTCAAGGGATCTAATTTCAAATCTTTCTATGACGATATTAACCACTATGGGGGATAGCGGAGATCCCATGGCTATTTTTGATGTTTGTTTGAAAATTTCTCCTTGGAATGTGAATAAAGTTGAGCGTAGACATATTTCAGCGAGCTTTGCAGTCTGGGGATCTGCGACTTCTTTAACAACCTTGACAGCTTCATATTTGGGGATTTTTTTAAAGATTTGGACCACATTAAATCTTACAATCTTGTCACCAAGTTCCATATTATCTTTTTTAATGAAATCAACATAATGTTTGGAGTCCTTGATGTACGAGTTGGTTTTTCTGACTAGAGGCACCAAAGTGCTAGCCACAAATTTGGCTAATTCATAAGTAGGAGCCCCAATAGTGTTTACAATAGGATTGAGGGGTGCACCAACTTTGTGAATTTTAGGAGCACCATAGATATGAGGGGTGATTTCACTATTTGGATATAGGCGCTTTTTCAATTTTTCATCAAAGTTAGACTCCTTAATAGCTCTCTTGAGAGTTTTTATAATATTGGTAATTAGGTTTTCATTTATTTTTTTATAGCTACCACTGTTATAGAGGTGGTCCCTCATCTTATTAATGTATTCTTCTTTGTCCATTACCACTATCGCCCCTCCTTTGTCTACTTTAAGGATGGAAATGTTATCATTCTGCCTAATGTTTTTAATGGCCTTCAATTGTTCTTTATTCAAATCACTTTTAGGAGGTCTTTCTCTTCTAAGGATGATGGCACATTCCTACCTTATTAGTTCTTTTTCTTCATCCTCTAAGGTCTTAATTCCATATTCGATGTTGCAGATGATCTCTTCTTTTGGAATTCGAATAGGGGCTAAGGAAAAATGGAGCCCTTTGCCTTGAACCTCTGCCTTTTCCCTATTAAAATTGTAATAAGACATGTTAACGACCTTTTTGTTATTGTTGACCACATCATACATAATTGTTTTATTATTATTAGGGATGCTCGAATGCTAAGTAAATATGTGCAGCCTCGGTGTGCTTCTAACCTATTGTTTGGGTGCTTCAAATGTTGCGTTTATATAAATTCCGTTGTCGAAGTTATTGGAATTTGCATTTCCACACAAGGTTTTTCAGCAGCATTAAGCAGCAAAGACCGTTATCTTTCATCGCTCCATGGTGTGCTATCGCTCTGGTTTTCATCGTTTATGAGAGTTGTGTAACCCCATAGCTTTTTGCCATCGTCTTCATGTAACGCAGGGGGCTGATTGCTACTGTGTGTAGCTATCACCTCTGTTGCCATATCTTTTCTTTTGGCTATCTCTGGTTCCTTGGTTACATCATCCAAAGCAACTGCATTAGATAATGGCTCAGCAGTGTGTGAGAGGTTGGATAAATTGAACACAGTGGCGATGTCTGAGTCATGATCCGCAATCACCCTAGCCTGCGGATCACATGTTATGTTGGATTGTGGAGTGAATTCGGAGATGGACTACGGAGTGGGACGAAGAAGGAGAAATGATGCTAACCTTATGGTCAGCCTAATGAATATTGTGACGAGGTTTGAATGGCTTCCTGGGCTTTCTTACTGATGAATTCACCATACAATTCGAGTTTTCCATTTTTTATTGTAATTCATTTAGCTTTATTTCTTGTTTATTCCAAGCTTTGATGCCTTCTTTGTTTTTCTTTAAGTGTTGCAGATGCATCAATGACAGTCCAGAGGTCTCCCCGAATGATTGCAGTGTGTTTCAAATGATTATTAAAGGCTAATGTTGCAAGGTGATACAATGTGTACCTGGTTCTTCGAATTTCATGGAGGATTAGGAATTTACTGAGATGATCAAATGCTCTGCGAGTGTGTTGGTTGTGTAACCTGTGTTTGACAGAATTGAAATATGGTGTAAGATCAAAATCATGACACTGCTTCGGGAAAAATAGATCAACCTCTCTTCTTCGAACTTTACCCTTTTTTCGATATTACGTATCTCGATCAGGTTTCCCTTCCATATAGGGTACCAATAATAGTTTGAAGCTTCCAGGGGTGTGAGTTTTGAGTTTGGGAATTCAGAATCTCCACAGTATCCAATTTTACGTCTACGTTTCGGGTCTAAACCATGACGCATCATCAGGACAAAACCTGCCAAGAAGAGAGGAGGATTGATGAAATAAATACAAGATGGAGCGAAAGGAGGGAAGAGGAGAAAGCAGGAGCCGACCAACGAATACCAAGGAATCAATTAAATTATTATTAATTGTGTTTAGTTAATTAATATTAAGGACCATTAATTGATTTTAAATGATTTATTATTAGAAATATTTTAATAGAAAGTAATTTCTTGGTTAAGAAAGTTTTCTTTTGCGTTATTATAATATAAGGATGATAATGAATAATTTTTATTAATATTATAATGAGGGTTGATAATTTATAAAAGAGGATAGTGTTTGAAATTTATGATTAATATATGAATTATGATTGATATTAAAATTAATGCTCTAAATTGATGATTACTATTATAAATTAATGATGAATGGTATACCTTAATGATTAATATTTATAAATTTTGTTTAATATTAAAATATTATTATTATTATTATTATTATTATTATTATTATTATTATTATTATTATTATTATTAATTAGGAATAGTTAACCATTACTAATAATATTTATTAATTAATACTAATAATAAATTCGCGTATTCTTATTCTTATTATAAAATTTGATAAATAGTATAGGCTTAATGAGCAGGTTAATTTTAGGAGATTTATTTTAGAATAGCATTAAGGGGCCAAAGGAGGGGGTTTTACAAAGGGATGGTAAATTAGGAAACAAGGTGAGATGGAGGGGTGACATGAGGTATCCAGGGGGGTTATTAATGAATAGGGAGGAGGAGGAGGGGGGGATAAAGAAGGGTCAATGCAGAAGTCTGGGGACATAAGAGGAGGGAGGAGGGGGAGGGGGAAGAGAGTAGAGTAGAGGAGCTAAAGTTTGACCTGAAGCAAAGGGAGGGGGTAGTTGGGGGGGGGAGAATGAGAAAAGAGATTTTAAGAGCGGGGAAATAAGGGAGCCCATTTTTTTCTAACTTCCAAACCACCATCCCCATTGAGGTTTTTGGGGTGTTTAATGATTTCCAGTGCCTCGCGTATTTTTCTTTTGAAATAGTGTTTTTCATTGGAAATCACCCTGCCATATTCTAGGCATATATGGTGACAAGTCTTATTAGAGTGATGAGCCAGAGCTGAGGTTCAGATACTCCCATTTCTGATGTCGGCGCCATGCTCTTTAAGCCTGATTTTGAAAGACCTTCTTGATTCTCCAATATAGCATTTTACACGCGAGAAATTTATTTTGTACACATCCTTTTGTTGGGGGAGATCAAGGTTGTCTTTGAAATATTTTATTCTTTTTTTGAGTGCCATTAGCGGCTTAAAAGAGGTTCCTATGTATTTTTTGGTGAGAAACTTGGCTAGCTTGTCATTGACTCCCTGAATGTAAGGTAGGTATGCTTTTGCGTTAAGGGAATCATCAGGAGGATTTCTTTTATTTCTGGATATGGCTCTTTGTATGGCTTTGATGATGTCTTTGTTTCTATATCCCATATTTATTAATTTCTTTCTTAAATATTCAATTTCTTCTTCAACATGATTGTCATCAGAAATCTTGAAAGCTCGTGTGAAAAGAGTAATGAACACCCCCATCTTCTGGGTGGGATAGTGGTGTGAATTCATGTGGAGGTAATTATCAGTGCGCACCTTCTTTCTAAACACTTTATGTCCAATGGATATATCTCTATTTCTGATGAGAATAATTTCCAAGAATGGAATACAATTATTATATTCATCTTCCATAGTAAATTGGATATCCTTGGATATGTTATTAAGGTGGTTGAGGAACATTTTTAGCTCTTCATCCCCATGAGGCCAATTGACACTGGTTTCATCCACGAATCTAATCCAGAATATTGGTTTCAATGGGTAAGAGTCAAGGGCTCTATTTTAAAATCTTTCCATGAAGATATTAGTCACTATGGGGGATAGCAGAGATCCCATGGCTATTCCTGATGTTTGTTTGAAAATTTCTCCTTGGAATGTTTAGAAAGTTGAGCATAGACATATTTCAGCGAGCTTTGTAGTCTGGGGATCTAAGACTTCTTTAAAAACCTTGATAGCTTCTTCTAAGGGGATTTTTGTAAAGAGTTGGACCACATCAAAGCTTACAATATTGTCACCAGATTATAGATTATCTTTTTTAATGAAATCAATGCAATGTATGGAGTCTTTGATGTACGAGTTGGTTTTTCTGACTAGAGGTGCCAAAGTGTTAGCCACAAATTTGGCTAATTCATAAGTAGGATTCTTGATAGTGTTTACAATAGGCCTGAGGAGTGCACCAACTTTGTGAATTTTAGGAGCACCATAGATACAAGGGGTGATTTCACTATTCGACGATAGGCGCTTTTTTAATTTTTCATCAAGGTTAGACTCCTTAATAGCTCTCTTGACAGTTTTTATAATATTGGTAATAGGGTTTTCTTTTAGTTTTTTATAGCTACCACTGTTATAGAGGTGTTCTCTCATCTTATTAATGTATTGTTCTTTGTCCATTACCAATGTCGCCCCTCGTTTTTCTGCTTTAAGGATGACAATGTTATCATTCTGCCTAAGGTTTTTAATGGCCTTCAGATGTTCTTTATTCAAATTTCTTTTAGGAGGTCTTTCTCTTCTAAGGATGATGGAAAATTCCTACCTTATTAGTTCTTTTTCTTAATCCTCTAAGGTCTTAATTATATCTTCGATGCTACAGATGATCTCTTATTTTTCAATTTGACTAGGGGCTAAGGCAAAATTGAGCCCTTTGCCTAGAACCTCTACCTCTTCACTACTAAAATTCTAAGAAGAGATGTTAACGACATTTTTGTTATTGTTGACCACATAATCATTTTATTATTATTAGGGATGCTCGAATGCTGAGTAAATTTTTGTAGCCTCGATGTGCTTTTGACCATTTGTTCTGATGCTTCAAATGTTGCGTTGATTATACATTCCGATGTCGAAGTTACCAAAATTTGGGTTTCCACACAAGGATGTTTAGCTTCATTAAGCAGAAAAGACCGGTATCTTTCATCAATTTGTGGTGTGTTATCGCTCCATTTTTCATCATTTATGATAGTTGTGTAACCGTGTAGCCCATTGCCACCGTCTTCATGTAACGTGTGAGGTTGATTGCTACTGTGTGTAGTTATCGTGTCTATTTCCATATCTTTTCTTTCGACTATCTCTGGTTCCTTGGCTTCTTAAAACTTAACTATATATGGTTCCTTGGCTATCTTTGGTTCCTTGGTTTCTTAAAAATTAACTATCTTTGGTTCCTTGGCTATCTCTAGTTCCTTGGTTTCTTAAAACTCAACTCCCTGATTGTCTTTTCAAATATTGGTATTTCTTTGATAGATTGTAAAAAAAGAATTTTTATACAAACATTCTTCATTTCATCTATCCTGTCGTAATCCGATAATACAATATGTTTCTCTACCCCTTTATCAATTTTCAATCTTTCAGGGATAGATGGATTTTGAAGAAAAACTTAAGGTTGTTCTATAAAGGGAGTTGAGTTTATTGGAATATCATCAGAATGTATAGGGTTGGTTTGTCTTTTAGGATATTCCTCTTGATGAAGAGACGTTTCTTTCTCAGAGAGATCATCATTCTCATATAACTAGTGATGCCAAACTATATGGCCACCAACACCCAAATCAATCAGTTTATGCACTACCCATGAATTGTTGACTCCACTTCACACAAAAAAATAATGATGTTGAATTTCAACACCCAACACTTCTGATCGATGCAAGGTAAATCAGTCTCGGATCAACATTGCTTTTTCACTATTATGGTTCAATCCCCTTGTATCATAAATCAACCATTCAGTTCTTTCTTTATCCATCTGCATAGTTCAGCCCTCAATCTAATTCCAATAACAATTCCTCTTCTTTCATAGCAACTGATTCCCCAGCATTACTAATATAAAAAAAAAAACTCAGAACCCCTAATTTGAAGATTCTGGAAAGTCCAGAGCTCGGCCTTTTTCCCTTTCTTGAATTCTGCAACCAGAAGCTCTTTTCAAGAGTCACTCTAGGGATCAATCGGACGAAAAAATCGAATGATGCTCTGGTGTATCAAATTCCTGTAACCAATCAACCTCCCTTTGAAAACCATAAAAAGTAGATCTCAATGCCATCGTAGCACATCAAAGGTTTATGTAGCATCTTCAGCTTCCTCAAAGTTGTCACAGCAAAGAAACGTCTTTGAATTCAACTACTCCTCTTTATACGCAAATAGCAACAATTCTTAATTCACCGAGACACGGGGACAAACTCGACCCAAATACCTTTCAACTTTTCACGGCAGATTTTCTTAACCAATTATGTACCAAACAACGAGCCTTTCTAGTGCTCGGTTTCACCACATTGAAACGTTTTTTGTGCCAGAATGAAATAATACTCACCAAAACGGATGTATTGTGTGAGTAGTGAATCAACAATTCCGTTCCCTTACAAAAATATTCATCAAATAAAAAAAAACCCAAATTAAATGGAATTAAAGATTAAAATTATCGAACTCAGAGATCCCAAATCAGTTACAAGCTCCAATAGCGATTTCATCAATATTTCTCAACGCAAAGAAATCCACTCATAAATAATTCACAATTTGATGTGTTATTATACTTTGTCTCCTTTTTATTCTTCCCCAGTGTATCTTGATTTATTTTTAAACCCTTTATAAGAATCTCAAAATTATATACATTTACAAAGTAAAAGTATTGCACAGAAAATGACAGAGTAGTTTTTATTCGGTGGTATTTGATGAACAAAACTTTGCATACCGCTATAAGAGGAAGACTGGAGTCTCAACACACCTCCAGTAGCACCATATCAAAGTTTCATTTCCAGAAATCGATGGAGAAAATAACTACTCACCTTTAACACACTTCCAGAAGCATTGTATCATAGGTTCATTTCCAGGTTTAATTTGGAGAAGCAATACTAATCCAATCATCCAACACAAAACTCAGTTCCCTTCCAACTCTATTTAATAAATACAAAAACACAAAGACTGCAAGTAAATGTATTAGTAATACTTCCACCTATCCCCTTCGGTTCATATATTACCAATTACAAATCACGCAAAAATATTTACACAACCTGCTAGATTCAAAGATTTCTATTTTCGAATCATATATCACACAGAAGTATTTACCATAACATTTACAAGGTACCAAGACAATTTTCAAATATACTTAAAACCAAACCAATACTATCTATAAATGGATTCAAATTTAAATGGCTTGATATACAAATGTATGGGAATTTCGAGCCCTTGGCCTCCTACACATCTCACCACTCTCATACACTCACTCACACCTACCTCTACCTCTCTGCATTTCTCATATGCAGGCTTACATTTATAGAAATAATTACATAGTTATGGATTAGTCTAAATCCATGTTCTTCTCCATAGATCACTCAAATAATCCTAAAATAATATCCACGTGATAACCAGTACAAGTGCTCATAGATCACAATAGACAAATAGCTAATATTATATTATGAAAATTCCAACCAATTGAGGTACTTCCATGTACCACCCGACCATATATTGAGCAGAACAAAATCTCTCTTTAATCAAATCACCCCCATGCCACATTCCAAGCATGAATGTGGGATAATAAGGGTTAAACCAAAACAAAACCAACTAGGGCTTCTAGAGGAAAAACTGCCTCAACCCTCAAGCATAGTAATCTCACCTATATGGTCTAGAAATCACTAACATCAACTAGATCAATCTCTACCTAAGCTATCCAGGGCTCCGGGAACTAGTAACTCAACCCATAACTAATTTAGGGCTCCAGAGAACTTGTTCCAACCCGCAGTTCCATGGACTAGTAACTCAACCCACAAGGCTCCATAGCTTTTGCTCCAACCCATGGCCATAAGCAACCTGAGCACCAATCAAAAAAAAAATGGGAAAACTAAAACGCCATGTTTATCTAAGGAATGGAAAGAAAAGGTTGAAACCGCTTTCAATCTAGGAAATCTCCATGCCAATGACAACACATAACCAAGGAACCACATGCATATACCATGCATCCAAAAACAAGCATGTTAAATATCAATACAAACTGTTACCTACAATCCACAACTAATTTTTGCCCTTACTTTCCTATAATTGAGCTTCCTCTAGCACACCCTTTCTTTCCTTGCTTACTTGTCCAAGTGCTTCTTCTCTCTCCTTTGTTGGTCGTGATGAAAACATGAGAAAAATATATCAACTGATTCTTGGGTTCCTCTTTATCATTGATGTCTCCCTTGTTCTTTCATTTTCCTTCATTTTTCCTCTAATTTCCTTTGCATGCATATTTATATCTCTTCACCTTCCTTTTCTCCTAGATTGCTTTATTTTCATAATTAAATGCCAATTATTACCTCTTTTCCTTTGCCAATTTCCATATCCATTTTTAAACCACAAGTGATGCCCACTAAAGTGTTTTCCCAACATTTAGCTTGGAATACGTGTCCCATGAATTTGGTCTTATTTTTCCTAATATCCTTTATTACATGAAACTTTAACCTTGGGTTGTTACAAACCCTCCCCCTTGGGGGAACACTATCCTCAGTTTTCAATGAGACTTATGACCAGAAAAACATACTACCTATGGAGATGTGTAACACATCTCGTTAGAGTATTATAATATAAAAAACCGTTGAAAACATGATCAACATACTGCTTATGGAGCTTTATAAACTCAGCTTAATGAAGTATTTATAATGACAACTCATATAATTATACATATTTTTTTCAAGCAGCAAATAAATATATTGTCTATGGAGCTTCATAAACACATCTTGATACAGTATTTACCATGATATACACATATATACACATGCACACTTTATCTTACCAACAAATAAAAGGATGTAATACATGTATCAGCGACAAAGGAATCCAAAGGCTCACACCACCCTTAAAGTAGTACCAGGATTCACCTAGTTCCCAGGAAGTCCAGAATCCAATGCTAAGATCAAATTTTTCTTGTAATGTCTAGCACCACAATCCTAGCGCTACTTGTTAACCCAATGTGTTTCTGATTCTGATGCAGGCTACCCTGCAAAACCCAGAATATTTCCCATTCTATGCATATAAGAATGCATCTTAACAATCATTGCCCCAAATAAAAACTTCAACATCTGGAAAATTCACACCCCATTATTCACGGAAGCATTTAAATATATGGTTCAAAAACTACAAACCCAATAATCAAATTTCCATGCCTTTCAACCCACACCTCAAATGGCATTTAGAACCCAAATCATACTCCAACATTCATTTATGTAAAATTTCCTCTTCAAATTAATATGATACCCACTCTCTTTTCAAACCATATGGCAATTCCATTCATATTCGGTCAACCAAACCTTGAATTGTACATGCGCCCTTTAAAACTTCCAATCCAATCAACATTCAAATGCTCTCATAAATCAGACCCAATTCCTCTCATTCATCTTTTCCATTTAACCACCAACATTCACATATGCTTTTAATACCAGAATTTAAAACCAAAGAATGCGCCCATGCTCTAAAGCTCAACCACACATATTGATTTTATACACCACAATGTTTGGTTTAATGCCAGTGGAATTGTTTAAGAAAATGCCAGCACTCCCATTTTATATTCAACCAAAATTCAAAGTCCCATATAAAAACAATATGGCCAGGCTTTAACTTACCTTCTTCATCGCTTTCCAATGCTCAACATGACTGTGCGGTTTCCATTGTATTTGCAATGCAATTCCTCTGCATCAACTATCCAACATTCTCTCCACGAACGCCTCATTCTGCCTCAACACTTTGTGAATCCATATATCCAATCGATCACTGGCAATGCACTTTTACTAACATCTGTGGACTGCACCTTTGCCTTAAAACGCAGTTTTCATAACTCAGCTCTTCACAAATAAATTTTTGAATCAAATTCAATGCCAATTCTACTTTGCACATCCTCCAAACTCAACGCAGTGCTCGATTGTCCTCTAAACTCAACGCATTCAGTTCATTCCAGCATTTGTAAATCCGTCCTTGACTCTCCGCACAGAGTTTGCTCTGCTTCACTCCAGATCCAACGTAATTTAAGAAATGATGGCTGTCGTTGTATTCTTCAGCAACCCATTTCACTGCTTCAACGCATCCACATCGCCTTTGCACAACACACTGTCACAAATTCGCCACACTGTTCATATTGATTCCTTTACTTGAATTTGGAACCCAACAATTAAAATCGTTTTAATTGAATTCCAAATAAAATAAACAGTGTTTAAAAACAACGCCCTACGCCTTCTCTCACGTCTTCCCATAAACACAATTTGACATCAGTTTCAGTTCTTCCCTCATGGATTTAAACATAGCGCTATCGCATTACGGTTTGTCAACTTATTTAATCGAATGCCTCATTCCATTTCACATCCAGCTACACCTTCGATTCAAGCCAGCGCTGCACCATTACCCTGTTCTACGTGTCAATGATTCAATTTCAAGTCGGAACTTAACTTATCAAACCAGATTTAAAATGCTGGTTAACCTTTAACATAGTTAACACATTCCACATCAATTTGCCATCATTCGACTTCCAGATCTGCATTCAACTTAATAACGCGGTCAAAAACCAACCGAATTCAATCTAACAGAAACAGAGTTCTGCCAGTTCACCATGAAATCAGAATTATCTTTGGTTCTTCTTCACACAATTCTTTAACCCATAAATTCGGTCTTAAAATGTTTCTAACAGATGTATTAGGCAATTCGATTCCCCAGTTACAGAAATTTAAACACCAAATTTCTAGATCAACCAATATAGCTCTAAAACACACTTATCATATTAATAATGAAAATACTTACAAAATTTTCCTTCCTGGCCTGATTTTCAATCCTTGGCCCTCTTACAAATGCCCAGAGGCTTACAACCTCTTTCTCTATTTTGCTCCCTCTAATCTCACCTCCTGATCCTTTTGTCTTTGAGCTCATATCAATTTATACAAATTTTAATTGAACCAATTTTAGGTTCAAATCCCCTTATTAACTCAACAAACCCTCAAATCTCTCAACACCCCTAAAGTCTAGATCTTTATCCCTAAAACCTAGAAACTAATTCTAACTTAGGCTCACAATTATCTCTTAGATATCTCTCATCTAATTTCTCTCATGATTTCTAGTTGTTTGGAAACATTTACAAATTCTCACATATAATTAATTAAAAACATAATTAATCACTCAAAAATAATATTAATATTTACATGAAATTAATAAATTCTCAAAAACATGAGACCCCTAGGTTTAATAAAAATACAAGGTATTTTTCCGAGCTAATGCTCCTGCATTAGATTCCATATGGCAATGCTAATGACCAAAAAAAAATTATTCCCCAGCTTTCCCTTCCCTTCTTCCTATTCCCTTGGGTAATCTAGTCACCCCCTTATGTGTAGTCACTCACCTTCTAAGTTCCCCAACATCCCCTTCTAAGGCGATCCATCCCTTAGTAAGATTTCCTCACATTGGAAGGTCCAAAAACCAGGGCACATCCTTGCCTCAAAACCATCATACCAGTCATAGCATGCTCATGGAAACCAATGGACACTGTTGGGTACCAGTATCCTATAATGACCTTGCTCTTGAATGCTTTACCATCATATTGTTGCATGTTTCAATTCCTTTTATTTTTGTTGCTAACCCTCTTGCAACCAGTTTTAAACACCCAAACCTAGGCATTTCCATGTTTTCATGTACCAAGCACATAACTTCCATTAGACTCAAAAGGATTTGAAATAAATTCAAATCATACCTCATTGATATCTCGCCAATAAGTTACTCTTGCAATTTTCTTCACTTCATGTCTCAGCAAGCCAAAATTAGCTCTTTGATCAAATCATCATATATAAACATATCACATCTAGTTAGCTCAAAACTCAACCATCATAAATCAAAATCATAGATCTTGTGCATAATTAAAAACTGAAATAAAATACTGATACTTATTTTTTTAATTTTTCTTTGCTTCTTCCTTTGCCTTGTTCTTTTCCTTCACACACTGAATCGGTTGCCAAACCTGGAAAGCACCTAGTGCCTTCTCTTCTCTTTGACCACGTACACACACTGGATTGGTTTCCAAACTTGACAAGCACCAAGTGCCTTCTCTTCTCTTCTATATCAGAAACAAGGGTGTCCAAAGATTATATTGTCTCAACCCTTAATATTAGCAACTCAAGATTGAACTCATCCCAATTTTTCCATGGCTACAAATAATTTGTCCCAACCCTCAAGCTCCAGGGACTAGTATCTCACCCACGGCCTCTGGGGCACCCAAGCTATTAGAAGGCTCCAAATTGTTTGCCCCAACCCGCAAGCTCCAATAACTAGTAATTCAACCCATGGCTTCCACGGGACTCACGCTATTACAGGGCTTCAACCGACAGCCACCAAGGATCCAGAGAACCAATCCCCAAAACGTATACATACACACAATGTACATCACAACACATACACCCACACACAGTGTACAATACAATACATACACCTACACACGGTGTATAATACAACACAATGAATACACATGTCTTAATACAACAACTACACAATACACATGACACGGTACCACATGTACACAACACAATAGGTACAACATGTACACAACAACAATATTGCACATCCAGAGACCACCTCGTCTCTACCAAGAATTATTTCCTCTAATATCTTTTCCATTCCTTACTACGTGCATCGACAACTCAAATATTGGGTTTGTGGCTCTTTCCACTCTCCATACATGTCCCAGCATGTCGCAGATCACATTTCTTTTACTCCGCTAATGTGTAATTTAGCATCACCTATCCATAACATAAATATAGGTATATTTATAAACACATAATATCGAAATCATATCCACATGATACTAACCTCATAGATCTTCCAAGCTTTCTATTCCCACTTGATTCCTTATAAAACTAGGAACCATTCCGTGTCATTTAACTGCATAAAGAAATCACTCTTCCACAAGAATGATCCCTGATGACCCTATCAAACAATGGAATTCATGCATACATATGTATATATAAGCATTAGCATAATCATGATCACAACACAATTACCAATGTTCATAAGGTCAAGGTTAAGAGAACTTTCTTTATCTGTGCACAGTATGTACAACATTGAGAACAATATTTCCAACGTATCCAAGGCATGTGATGTCTCAAATCTATTTACTTTACCTTTCTTGATTACCATTCTCATGATTGTCCTGCTACTGTCCATTTACCCTAATAGACCCAACCAGCCCAACCAGTTGTCATATTATTTCCTTCAATTGCCCTTTCTTCACACACCAAGCTTAATATGGGTCTTACATTACCTATTGGGGTTCATTCAGCTCTCCCTAAGCTTCAATAACTTTCCTCTTTCCCAACCAATTCCCAAGACCCTCAAAATTTAAAAGGTAAGAACAAAAGGAAAGATAAAGAAAACAAGGAAAACTAAACAACAATACAATGCCACAAACAAAGTGGCATGGCCATGCACAAAACACAATAAAAACCGTAAATCAAGTGCAAATAAATCACAAAATACCGAAATAACAAGACTCTCAATAGACACCATGACTCAAACCCCATGGTTCCTAGTTCTTCCAAAGGAAAGCTCAACCTAATAATTCTTCAATATTTCATGGGCGCAATTTATTTTTCCATGCATTTCCTCACATCATATTTCCATAAACACACAATTGTCACTGCATAAATAAATATAAAAATATACCAGTGACCTTTCCCTATTGTACCCTACACACTACCCTCCAACTGAAAACCTACACATATCATCTCTCAAGGGATTCCAATTCCCTTAATGAATCCAGTTGTAATTGGAAACCAGTTATCATGTCTACATCTGATCAATCTTCTTTCATGTAGATTCCTCGGCCCCAAAGTGCTTCCACACAATTTAACTTTCTCTATTACTTAATCTCGAAGTATGATCTCCTTCTATCATGAGATACATTAAGGCTTTGCCTGGAACTCTCCCTTTGTTTCCACTTCTACCTCAATTAAAAATGTCTAGTGATCTTTATGTCTGTCATCCATTGCTACATAGATCTGAGGAATGCTCTTTCCTACATCCCTAACTATTCATGCCTCTTGAGCATTATAGACATGAGGCCTGCCACGCATCCACTATGCCACTCTAATACAAAGGGAAATCCTTCTAGCAATGATCTCCACAAAAGGTTCAATACCACAATGGTTCTCTACCATTGCCTCTACTCTGTTGCTCCACAGGCTGAGACCCATGTCCTCTCGCAATTGCATTGGACTTCCTATGAAGTCCCACATTCTCCTTTATACATGTATCCTAAGATCTACCTCGCTTCTCAAGTCATTTTCCTTTAGTCTTCTCATTCCCTTTTCAGTCACGCTTGAACTCAAGCTTGCATTTTGACTGATCATAACCATGCTTTAGCTTTTTTATGACTTCCTCCAATGAATTAGGCTCATCATAGTCAATTTGATCCTTGAATGTTGAATAAAACCCATTGATGAACCATTGGACCTTTGTCTTCTCATCCTTGAGGTAGGGAACATACCTCAACAATTCCATAAACATAGTCGTATATTCTTCATCTTTCATGGAACCTATTTTCAACTCATATAAATCCTTGGTATTTTCGTCATAATATCTCTTAGACAATTACTTATTCCTGAAGAGTCGTTTAAACTCATGCCAACTAAGCTCCTCTACCTTGATGCCTCTAACACACTTCACATCTTCCCACCAGATATTTTCTTTTCCCTTGAGACTGGATATAGTTATCTTGGCTTTCATATTCTTTGAATAATCATGCAATCTGGATAAATTCTTCATCCCAAGAAACCATGCTTCTGCATATTATGGTTTCTTCACATCCCTATCAAAAGTAGGAGACTTGGCTTTCTTAAACTCCTATGAAAAATATTGTTTCTCACTCCTCCTATAAGGATGTTGGAAGTAATGACGATGATGTCTATCAGAATTGGAACTATAATAGAATACAGGAGTGTTATCATGCCTATCAGGTGTATCCAAAGATCTTCCATCTATATCTAACCTGTATCCCAATCAAGACTTGCTACCATATGCCCGTTACCCACCACTTCGTGGGTGATATCCCTAGGATAATTTTATTATCTATGATGATCCTAAGTCAATAGCTAGCATCCCTCAACTAGCTCGTTGTGCCATTTCTCTGCCACTTGACCTAGCCATGTGGTTCCTCACCCATTTTTATTGATCATATGAAGGTGGGCCTCCCGAACCTAAAGGTATGTCTTGTCATTTGGTAATTGAGTATTGGGTTTAAATATTATGTACATTGTTGGGAATGAATTGATGGGGTGATTTTGCAAAAAGAGTGGGCTTAGTTTTTTCTTCTATCCCCTTGAACTCTTTAGGATGTTACCCTTGGATTTTAGTCCCATGGGATATCCTTTACTGACCATTTGGTTTTAGGATGGTACTACTTGGGAAACCCTGACTTTGGTTGTGTAGGTTTGCTCCCTTATCCACATATACCACTCTCAATCCATTAATTATACCCCCATTCATCATATCTCCCACCTGTTTTCTATTTGGTCCACATAGTTTTATCCTCCCCATTCCCTTGCCCCCACCTTGGGTCAAGATTGGAACGATGCCCTAAAGGTTGAAGCAGCTGAAAAGAAAAGTAAAAGCATAAATGGCCACATTTAATATGAAAATGTACCACAAGATGGAAAAGATGGTCGAGAAAAACCTAATTAGCACATAGGCAAAAGCCAATGCATGAGCTATACCCCCATACCCATGGCCATCACCCTTGTTCCATAGGCCCTAGATGAGCCTCCTTTATCAATCAAAAACCCATTATTATCCCAACCCCTGGAGGAAAATGAACTGCCCTACCAAAAATGGGGTGATCATTGTTATATCTTAAACATCATGCTCTTATCCTTTGAGCCTTGAGAAGTTAATCAAAGAAAATTCATAAAAGGAAAAAGGCATATAAATAAGGGTGGAAAAATCAGGGTCGAGGCACCTCATGTACCACAATTTCTCGGCCCTCCTACTAATTACATACCCGTGTGTGAGTTTCCCTTTCTCTAGCTACCCTTGTTCCCCGATATGTGGCCCGGGATTACCCCTATCATTTTCTATTTGATATCACCTCTTTATCATATGCCACCACCATTTAAGGGATGTACCCTGGAAATAATATCCCCTCTATATGTAGAAACCACCTAATAAAGTACATGGCTAACCCCGTTTGGAGCTTGGATACATTAGCACATGTCAAAGCCCACTATGGTAGGGCATGAAATTATGAAGTGTCCACTTGTTGTCCATGGTTTTTAAGCTCTTTTACCCGATTAATTTAATGAATTTTTGTCCTAAAAGGTTAGGGGATGCATTGAATCTTATGCAGGATTGCATAAGGTGTCCATTTGGGTTTAGTCTCCCTATACAAGGTCCTAACCCTCCATAGGGCGACATTGTCACATATCGGGTGTGTGTAGAGATCCATGGGCCTCCACAATAGTATACAACACTCCATGTATCCCCATATATGTTCATAGATTGCTAGAGATCCACCTTTTGTACGAGGAAGATGCATTTGGTACACTATGCCCAATTGGCCCCATGGGTGCACCACAAACTTGGAAAGTGTACCAGTACTTGTACAATGAAAAGAAAACATTAATTACATCATTTGAGCCCTTACAAATGGTCCACGGGCATCTTCCATTCATATGGAGACCCATGAGGTCATTGGTGTGCCCCCACACCCACTAAGAGCACCACAGGTTTATCGTTTGGAGAACAAGGGGCCACCCCTTTTCAATTACTTTCAAGGATCCTATTCATCATTATGGAAATTACATACCTCATTAGGCCTCTTGGAGGGCATCCATGTGGAATTATGTTTCTATTTAGCTTCTCTCCATGTATGGGCCATGTTGAATGAATGAATTTCCCTAGAGATCTAATTATCTCAATAAGCCTCTTCCATTTGTAACAAATTATAAACACTTTTAAGCTCACTTTTATTCTCTTGCCCTTAACATTGGGCGAAGTCGACTTTGAGAGCCTTATTGAACAAGAAACGAAGTCCATCTTCATAATTCTCCTTGATTCCATATCCCCAAGAGGAATTAAGCACTGATCCTTTTATCACATAGAATTTTTCCTTTGAGGGCATCTTTCGCTCTGAAGATGGAAGGAAAACTTGATAATCCCGATCAAAAAATTTGTAAATATGTGGTGAGCTTTGTTCAAAATGTTGTTGACATAATATCATTAAATGCAAGAAAATTTCTCCATAGTTTTTCATTTGCAGGCGTATTGTGGTTTGCACCAGAACTCATTTATTTTCTTATGTTATATTCAGTGGTTGGAAATTTCGTGATAATGCAGATTCCATTGGTTATATCGCACGAGAAGAAGGAAAATTTTTAGTTATTACAGGATTACACATAACAAATCTCAAATTACAAACTAATATTATAAAAAATTTGAATATCTCTCTCTCTCCCCAAGAATCATTGTTGATAATGGGACCTTCAGGATGTGGCAAATATGTTGAGATTCAACAAGATGATGAGCTTAGTGAAAAAATTCGCCTTCACTAAGTGGGCTCATAGGCTATTTTTGGCGCAAAGTCTATTTTTAGACATGTTGATCATATTCTATGAGTTGCAGGATGTTATTTCTGGATGGTTGGTAAAGTTGGAAAAATATATGGACTTCTATTTTTATACATATTGGGCAGAGTCTATTTTTAGACTGCCAATCTAAAAATAGATATGTCGAATATTATTAGCTCTTAATAATATTTGGACTCTAAACATTATCTTATTCCCTTGGAGCACTTTAGTTAAGTTCATAGATGTGGCACAACAGCTGACAAAAGGAATTACGCTATTCCTAAGGTTTTACTGAATCTAATGCATGGAGGACTCAGTTAGAACTCAAGTGGCAAAGTTATGACATAGTTAGAAGAGTAGTTGATTGAGTTGTATTTAGTTTAACTCAGTTAGACTCAGTTGAGCTAGTTGTATCTAGTCTAACTGACTAATACACTAGTGAGAGTGAAGTGAATTAATTAGTTAATTAATTCACAAATAATAACTCATTAATCAACTAAAGAATACATTAGTTAACTACAGTGCATGGCAGTTTTAGTGGAGACCAGTGGAGAGATAGGTGAAAGGGCAAGATAGACTATCAATTGTGACTATAGTGATGCATTGATTGCATCCAACACTCAGTGGAGATGCCAATGAGGATTGTGCAGTAAATCCAAGAGTAATTCAAATTCATTCAGAGCTATTCTTCAGCATGGATTGCGCAGTAGAGGTAGGCTAGCAGGTGGCAAAGATCGGTGCATGGATTTGCAAGATCGGGCCTAATTAGTGTGTAGCGATTGTATTGTACTGAGAGCTTGATATGATCAGCTTTGTATGAGGATTGTTACATGATATCTATGACATATATTATATATATATATAGTTGGGGTTTTTAGTTTCAAGCTTTCCCGTTAAACAACTGTGTTAATGTGTGTGAATTTTTATTGTTTCATGTGTGCATTGCAATCTTGATTTAATTTCCGCAAATGATCAATGGTGGAATAGATTTTGTATTTTGCATGAAGTTAAAATAGTGTGATATCAGGAGAATCTTGGACATATAACACATAATTTATATAAATTTCTACATGGTATCAGAGAAGTATTGATCATTGGAGGAGATTGAAATTATTGAAGTGGTTGATTTTTGTGCTAGTGGAATTCGAATTTGCTGCAGTGTTTTCTTGGTGTCAAAGTTGAGCATTCATTGAAATTTCTTTCAAAGGATTGCGATTGGAGTATTCCCTTGATGGGAGATTGAATTACATAGCATGGAAGGACAGGATGGAGGCAGTGCTGGATGATAATGGGTTGAAGGAGTTCATAGATGCTGACATTCCGAAGCCTGGTTCTAGCGATGCAACCGCACTTGACGCATGGCAAAAGAAGGTAGCAAAGTGTCGAAGGATTCTGTTGGAAGGTGTGAAGGACCACATTGTGTCCATCCTTCACAAGAAATCCACTCCATTCTTAATGTGGAAGGCTTTGACAGACTTTTTCCAAAGCAGAAGTGACGAGAGGAAGTTGGCGCTTAAAGACAAGCTCAGGAAAATAAAAATGGAGAAAGGCGACAGTATACCAAAATACCTCATGAAGTTTGTGCACTTCGAGGATGAGCTGGGAAGTGTGGGGGTTACTGTTGATGAAGAAGAATTGGTGATCTTGGCTCTCCTTGGGCTTCCGAAGAGTTTGCATAGCTACGAAGACTCTGTCAATGGACGGGAGAAACTGCCAAGATGGGAGCGACTTTGGTCGGATCTTGTACAGGAGGAGATAAGGCAGGGTACGAGGGATGGATATTCATTGAAGAATGAATATGAAGAAAATTTTGCTTTGGCTGCCAAAGCTCAGAAAAGAAAAGGGAATAAATCTTCCAAATCCGAAGCTAAAGGCAAGAAGCAATATTTGTCCAAGGTGAAGTGTTTTCACTGTCACCAGCACGGGCATTTTGCCACTAATTTCCCACAGAAGAAGAAAAATAAGAGCGTTTTTGGTTCTGTAGCAGGAGAGGCCTTAGCCTCGCAGTTTGAGCTCAACTTTTCTTTGATCGCATGCTTGGTTTTAAGTGTGATGGGATCAATGTGGTTTCTTGACAGTGGTGTGTCTTTCCATATCACTGGAGACAAAGATTTGTTTAGTGATCTAGAGAAAAAGGATCTTGGAGAGCACATCGAGATGGGCGATGATGGTAGATACAGTGCAACTAGTATCGGGACCATTTCCTTTGAGAGGCAGTCCGATAAACCTTTCATCTTGAGTGATGTCATGCATGTTCCAAGATTAAAGAAGAATCTGATCTCCGTGGCGATGTTGGAATACAAGGGTTATGATGTTGTTTTCAGTGAAGGAAAATCCTTCCTTCGACATAAAACAACGGGTCAGACTAGGAGGATAGGGATTCGAGTTAATAATATTTATCAATTATAGGTAGATTGTTGCGCTACAATGGCAGGCAAATCAGAAGGAGTGGTGAGCTGAGATGAGGGTGAATTGTGGCACAGGAGATTGGGCCATATTCACCATGGCGCTTTGAAAATTTTGCAGCAAATTTCTACCGGTCTTCCTAAAGGTACACTTGCGCAGTCAGATCAGTGCAAGGGATGTACTTTGGGAAAAATTTTGAAGACCAATTTTCATGAGAAGGATAGTTGTGCTTCGATGATCCTTGAGAGAATTCACACAGACGTGTGTGGACCTTTCTCGGTTGCTTCAACAGCAAAGCACAGGTATTATGTGATATTTTTTTATGACTTTTCTCGTAAGTGTTGGATCTTCTTCATGCAGAAGAAGAGCGAGACATACTCAAAGTTCTGTGAGTTCAAGGCGCTGGTTGAGAAGGAGTTGGGGAAGCTGGTGAAAGCTCTAAGGAGCAATAATGGTGGTGAATACATCTCTGTCGAATTCAAAGACTTCTGTAGCAAAGAAGGAATTCGAAGAGAACTCATAGTGCCTAATAACACACAGCAGAATGGGGTCACGGAGAGAAATAACAGAACAATCGTGGGTGTTGCATGGGCGAAGTTGCATGATCAGGGCCTTCCCATACACTTGTGGGCTGAGGCATCCAACACTGCGGTTTATGTGCAAAACCGTTGTCCTCATAGAGTACTTGGCATGAGTACACCCGAAGAGGTGTTTTCTGGTAAGAAGCCTGATATTTCTCATTTGAAGATTTTTGCCTCACATGTTTACATTCATGTGACGAATGATGCCAGGAAGAAGCTGGAGTCGACCGTAGAGGTTGGGATATTTGTGGGGTACACAGAAACACCCCACAATTATCGTCTGTATTTTCCAAACAGTCAGATGACTATCGTGCGACGGGATATTAAATTTTAGGAGGAGCAAGAGATGAAGTTGTCGCTTGACAGGGAGCTACATTTGCATGCAGAGGAGGAGCTACTTGTTCCAAAAGATGAGCCTCAAGATGTGGATCAGCCACAAGAGGAGGTTCATGGAGTGGAAGAAACCACTCATGCAGCACCAAACATTAGAGGGCGGAAGCACACTACAGAAGCTGAGTGACTGAATCTTGATGCAGTACAGAATGTAGGAGTTCCTACATCACAGCGTAGACAAAGACAGTCACCTGACTGATTTACTGGATACATGGCTCTGATGAGAAAGTGTATCGTGACGGAGCCATCCTCTTTCGAGGAAGCTTTGGAGGATCCCACATGGCTAGATGCCATGGTGGAAGAGTATGATTCGATTGTCAGAAACAGTGCATGGGAGATTGTCCCAAGGCCGGAAGGGAAATCAGTGGTAGGTTCGAGATGGATCTACAAAGTGAAGCAAGCTGCTGACAGGAGCGTCGAGAAGTATAAGGAAAAATTTGTTGCCCGGGACTTATCACAGATCGAGGGGATCGACTGTGAAGAAACCTTTGCACCTATCGCAAGGTATTCTTCCATACGGACCATCCTTGCTCTCTTAGCACAGATGGGTTGGCACATTCATCAGATGGATGTGAAGACTTATTTCCTCAACGGAATCATTGAGGAGGAGGTGTACATTGAGTAGCCTGAAGGATTCGAAATATTCAGCAGTGAGTCGCATGTGTGCAGGCTCAAAAGAGCGTTGTATGGGCTGAAACAAGCACCTAGTGCTTGGTACACACGAATAGATAGTTATTTCACCGAACTTGGTTTCGCCAAGAGTGAGGTGGATCCAAACCTATACCAGATTTTGGTGGAGGGTAAGCTTTTCATCATTGTACTTTATGTAGATGATTTTATACTAACGAGTGATGAAATTTTGATACACTCATGCAAGGCAGATCTTTCAAAGGAGTTCGAGATGAAGGACTTGGGCCTCCTTCATTATTTCCTGGGATTGGAAATTTGGCAGCGGAAAGGTGAACTGTTTATGTCTCAAGGCAAGTATGCCCGGGAGATACTGGAGAAGTTTCACATGCAAGGCTGCAAGCCTATCGACACTCCCCTTCCTAGTGGTTGGAGGAAAGAGGATTCTACATCAGCAGAGGTAGTGGATGCCACTGTTTATCGACAGTTGGTTGGTTCGCTCATGTATTTAGTCAATACAAGACCGGACATATGCTATGCCGTGAACCAGCTTTCACAAGCGATGGTGAAGCCTACCAAGCTCTTTTGGAAGATAGGCAAGCATGTCTTGAGGTATCTCAGGGGCACATCTGGGTATGGATTGTGGTACAGACAGTTGGATGAGGTGAAGTTGCATGGCTTCACGGATGCAGATTGGGCAGGAATCCCAACGAACAGAAAGAGCACATCTGGAGGGATTTTGAGTATCGGATCTACAGCAGTTTCTTGGTAGAGAAGGAAACAAAGATCCGTGGCACTCAATTCAGCGAAGGCCGAGTACATGGCAGCAAGTTTGGCTGCATGCGAGGCTATATGGATGAGGAAGATCTCGGTTGGTTTGCTCAGTTCTCATTTAGATCCTACGGTGATATATTTTGATAATCAGAGTTGCATTAAACTCTCGGTTAATCCAGTATTTCATGATAGATCTAAACACATTGACATCTGGTACCATCATGTCAGATATTGTGTGTAGCGGAAGATCATGTTGCTTTCTTACATTCCTATGGAGGATTAGGATGTAGATATTCTGACGAAGGTGCTCACCAGGAGAAAATTCGAATACCATAGAGACAGGATCGGGGTGGCAGATAATCCCTATCTTTTTGAGAGGGAGTGTTGAGATTCAACAAGATGATGAGCTTAGTGAAAAGAGTCACCTTCACTAAGTGGGCCCGCGAGCTATTTTTGGCGCGAATTCTATTTTTAGACCATGTCTATTTTTAGACATGTCGATCATATTCTATGAATTGCAGAATTCTATTTTTGGATGGTTGGTCAGGTTGGAAAAATATATGGACTTCTATTTTTAGACATATTAGGTAGAGTCTATTTTTAGACTACCAGTCTAAAAATAGATATGTCGAATATTATTAGCTCTTAATAATATTTCGACTCTAAACATTATCTTATTCTCTTGGAGCACTTCAGTTAAGTGCACAGATGTGGCACACAGCTAACAGAAGGAATTACACTATTCCTAAGGGTTTACTGGAGCTAATGCATGGAGGACTTAGTTAGAACTCAAGTGGCAGAGTTATGACACAGTTAGAAGAGTAGTTGATGGAGTTGTATTTAGTTTAACTCAGTTAGACTCAGTTGAGCTAGTTGTATGTAGTCTAACTGATTGATATACTAGTGAGAGTAGAGTGAATTAATTAGTTAATTAATTCAAAAATAATAACTCATTAATCAACTGAAGAATACATCATTTAACTATAGTGCATGGAAGTTTCAGTGGAGACCAGTGGAGAGATAGGTGAAATGGAAAGATAGACTATCAGTTGTGACTATAGTGATGCATTGATTGCATCCAACACTCAGTGGAGATGCCAATGAGGATTGTGCAGTCAATCCAAGAGTAATTCGAATTCATTCAGAGCTATTCTTTAGCATGGATTGCGCAGTAGAGGCAGGCTAGCAGGTGGCAAAGATCGGTGCATGGATTTGCAAGATTGGGCCTGATTAGTGTGTAGTGATTATATTGTACTGAGAGCTTGATATGATCAGCTTTGTACGAGGATTGTTACATGATCTATATGACATATATTATATACAGATATTTGGGGTTTTCATCTTTAGGATTTCCCGTTAAACAACTGTGTTAATGTGTGTGAACTTTTATTTTTTCATGTGTGCATTGCAATCTTGATTTAATTTCCGCAACTGTTCAATGGTGGAATAGATTATGTATTTTGCATGAAGTTAAAATAGTGTGAGACAGGGATAATTTTAAGAACCCCCCTAAATTTATATATATAATAAATAGGCAAATCCCCATGATACATAGGAAAAATGGAAGGCGATTTTATTAATAATATAATATGTATATATAATTTTTTGGCGAATCTCTCACGATATTATATTATCTTGTAAAATCATGGC
>JAXQQM020069527.1:0-11557 GCA_034641835.2 Pinus albicaulis
GATCAGTTAGATGTAAAGACATCATTTATCCATGGAGATTTGGAGGAAGAGATATACATGCAGCAACCATAAGGATATGAGGTAAAAGGGAAATAAAAATTGGTGTGCAGGTTAAAGAAGAGCTTGTATGGCTTAAAGCAGGCTCCAAGGCAGTGGTATCTAAAATTTGACAAGTTTATGTCTGAACAAGGTTATACTAGATGTCACTCTGATCATTGTGTTTATCTAAAAAGGCAAAATGATGGCAGCTATATTATATTGTTATTGTATGTAGATGACATGTTTGTTGCAGGGTCTAACATGCAGGAAATAAATGTGCTCAAAAGAAAATTGGCAAATTCATTTGCAATGAAGGATTTGGGAGCTGCAAAACAAATCCTTGGTATGAGGATAACTAGAGACAGGAAAAATTGCAAATTAACATTGTCTCAGAATGAGTACATAGAGAAGGTGTTGAAAAGATTTAATATGCAGAATGCAAAACCAGTTAGTACACCTTTTGCTAGCCATTTCAAACCTAGTAAGGAGATGTGCCCAAAGACCCAAGAAGACATGGATTATATGTCTAAAGTTCCATATGCATCAGCAATTGGAAGCTTAATGTATGCAATGGTCTGCACAAGGCCTAATATTGCACATGCAGTTGGAGTTGTAAGCACGTACATGAATAATCTAGGAAAAGAACATTGGATGGCAGTAAAATGGATTCTCGGATATTTGAGAGGTACCAAAAATCAAGCATTATGCTTTGGTGGTTCAAACATTGCTCTACAGGGATATGTTGATGCAGATATGGCAGGTGACAGAGATAACAGGAGGAGCACTACAGGATATGTATTTATTGTAGGTGGAACAGCTGTCAGTTGGGTTTCAAAAATCCAAAGTGTTGTTGCACTTTCAACAACAGAAGCCGAGTATGTTGCTGCTACAGAGGCTAGTAAAGAAGTGATTTGGTTACAAAGGTTTATGGATGAATTGGGTAAGAAGCATGATATGGGCACACTATACAGTGATAGCCAAAGTGCTATTCATCTTGCAAAGAACTCAGCATTTCATTCGAGGACTAAACACATACATCTCAAGTACCATTTCATACGGTCAGTATTGGAAGATGGAGAGTTAAGGAAAATTTGGAAAAAGATACATTCTGGCAAGAACCACTGTGGAAATCTCAAAAGTTGTAACCAGGGAGAAACTAAGAATGTGCTCGGTTTCAATTGGTCTTCAAAGATGACGATGAAGATGAGGAACAACCAAGTTTAAAGAGGAGTCATTGTCCAGAAAATGAAGCAACGGTGGAGTTGCTACAATCAGTCTCCAAGTGGGAGATTGTTGGGTGTGGAGCCTAATTATCTTCTTTATTTTGTATCACAACATTGGACTCCTGTTATTAATGAGGCAGCAACGCCGCTCGTAATTCTGTTGCCCAGCAGGGGTGCGGCGGGGGGGGGGGGAGCTGCAACTTTATGGAGCCCTCTAGAGGGTTTCGAGGGAAGCGCCCACGAAGCCTAAAAACATATGTGAAGGTGCCTTATAAAGTATAGTAATTTCTAGTCAATCTGAGCTGTTCATTAGGCATATGATCTGATGGTAGAAGTTATGCTTAGTTTAGGGTTTTTTACCCTATAAGGGAACCCCTCACTTTGTATGAGGGTATTGTATTGTGGCTGTGGATTGTATGTGTATTCTTAGAGCAAGAAATAGATAGGGAGACCGTGAGAGAGAACATAGGATATTACAACGGATCTGATATAGGTTGTATCTCTTCATTTTACTGGATAATAGAAAGGAAGGACTGGCTATTTGGGGTGGGCATAGCCCAAAATAGGTTAACCATGAATATCTGTGTCTCTCTGGTTTTATGTGTTTGTGTGCTTGTGTTTTTGACATATTTTATGTTTCACATTGCTATGTAATATATAATTTTCTAACAACATTTTATGTTGGGAAAAATACTGAGAGGGGGGGGGTGAATCAATATTTACTGCATATTCAAAACTTTTACCTTTTCTTGCTTCTAAAACCCATACGCTACTTTCCTGAAACAGACTCGCGTATATATGCGGATAACCTTAATGAAACTCGCGTATACACAGATATCTTATTAGATCTTCACTTAAATCATTCCATCATTCATTCATCAGATGTTTAATAAACAGTAAACATGAACAGTAAGAGCAGAGTAAATCATCACACAAAGCATCACACATGAACACCAGAATTTTAGGTGGAAACCCAAGTCGGGAGAAAACCACCGCTGCCGTTACTCAGCCTTCAATATTTTATTATAGAGAAAACATCTTACAACATATGTGCTGGTGCAGACTCCTATCAGCA
Organism: Pinus albicaulis; assembly: GCA_034641835.2. Classification (NCBI taxonomy): domain Eukaryota; kingdom Viridiplantae; phylum Streptophyta; class Pinopsida; order Pinales; family Pinaceae; genus Pinus; species Pinus albicaulis. The sequence continues at coordinate 2,338 of JAXQQM020069527.1, forward strand.
CGCAGGTACCCACCTGCGCTCGTTTACCAGCCTCTCCTGGAAGGGAGCTCCAACCCCCTGACTCGTTTACCAGCCTCTCCTGGAAGAGAGCTACGACCCCCTGCTCTCGTTTACCAGCCTCACCTGGAAGGGAGCTACAACCCCCTGACTGAAGGCTACAACCCTCAGCACCACCTTGGACCACGTTTCATCAATTTTCACACTGGATCCAACAACTTCAAAAGAACACAACTTGTAGGCCACTTTTCATCATATTTTAACACTGGACCCTCTCCATACTTTTAAGCTCAAAAAAACAACCAAACTGATACAGACAACTCAGAACAGTAGACTACAGATAGCAGCAGCACATCAGAACAGATCAGACATTTCTTACCACAGATTTTAGAAAACCCTAGCATACGCGCTTTCCTTTCACTGATGTCGCGTATATACGCGCTTCCGTTCACACAAACAAGCGTATACCTCATTACAAATTATAGAACCATTTTCATTGCGCATACGCGCTTTCTCTTCAGCGAAGCCGCGTATATACGCGCTTCCGTTGCGGCAAACTAGCGTATGCTTCTTCAACCATTTCAGAGCTGCAAACTTCTTTAGATCAGATATTCAGTTCAGATTCCACCCTTTACTTCAGATAGATGTTCGCCTCATCACAGATCTAATCATTCCATAAACGGATCTAGCAAATACAAGTACATTTCAGATCTAGATCCCCTTCTTCATCATTGGTGCATCATACATTCAGATTTATCAATCAACTGTAACCCTTTTCATTTAGATCTATTTCAGAGAGAAGTATTCATTCAAGCTCAGACCTCTTGCCCCCTCATTCATGATTTGCACAATGAATTTCTTCTCTTTATATAGCTTTACCCTTTTTCAATACCATGAGCCAAAACCACATTACTTCCGATGGTATTCCTGGACGGGGTCATTTAGACGAATCAATACCCAATACAATGGGTCAATACCATGGTGGTTACCCCTGGTTTTTTATTTTAAGAGCGCTTTTGCCCATACGTGACTTGGCACGTTGATTCCCGCGTGCATACGCGACTTCCCCTAGGCAAATCCGCGTATGCCTAGAGACATACTCTTTTCATCAAGATTTAGCACATGCTGAATTCCTTTCTTCATTGCCTTCTTGTTCACACTGTATATACATCAGTTTTAGTTCATCAAGACATATTCTATCAAGCACATCTTCATCCAGTAAGTTGCCATTATCTTCATCAAGAGGGTTGCCTTTCAAGGACAACACTCATCATCATATTGCTAACAAACATCATTTACCAAGTCCATTACGTCAAGAATAGCTTCATCAGGTATATTGCCATCAAGGACAACACAAGTCAACAGTCGCATGTCTTCATCTTCATTCAGTGGGTTGCCATCAAGGACAACACTCTGCATCATATTGCCAACAATCTCCCCCTTTGGACTTGATGGCAACCACGATGGTGTTTGGTTACCACAACAGATAGGTACATTAAGAATACAATGACATCATGTCACTCTCTCCATTTTTGACACCATTCAAACACCATGTCACTCTCCCCCTTTGACATCAAGGGCAAAGGGCGGACCAAAACCAACATACTCTCCCCTTTTCTCCTCATGTGGAAGAAGCGTTCTGCAGATCTGATATATACTGAAGTGACCAAGCTCCCCCTGAGTTCATGCTGAATCTTCAAACATATTTTCCAATAAAGTATATGACTCTATGAACTTTCTATCACCAAAGACTCATACTTACATCACATATCCAACCAAGCGGATTTACATATGAGACTCAACTACCCAACCAAGTGGGTTTACAAATTTGACTCAGCTACCCAACCAAGTGGGTTTACAAAATTTGACTCAGCTACCCAACCAAGTGGGTTTACAAAATTGACAAGTCCTTACATGACTGAATATTACAAATTTACATCATGGGTCTCAACAAGACCTTTTCAACAAAATACCAACACCAGAAAGTCCTCAAGAAAGATCATATATCAGAATCACCATAATGCCAACAGTGCATTATTCTCAGCAACGCTAATGCTCCCCCTGAATCTTTGCATCCAAGCATCCTTTTCATAAGACTAAGGCTCCCCCTTAGTTTGTGCATCCTGAACACTTTCAACAGCAAATCATCAAGGCATCTTTTATCAAAACAAGGTAGGAAATAACTATAAGAACCGAACACTACCCGTATATACCAAACAAAAGATTTCAGAGATACCAATAAAAGACTGGTGAATGTAACATACAGTCACCTCCAAGCAAAACCACAATCGACATACGTTTTCAGCATGAACTCGCATATACGCACCTGTGTTTCAGAACCATGTATCCTATTTAATCTTATTTAATCTTTTGAATTTATGCAGATTTGTTCTTTTGACTGGCAGAGAATACTCCCAGCTTCTGTCTTAGATATTCGAACGCTTCCCTGGGCAGAGGTTTGGTAAAGATATCAGCAACTTGTTCTTTGGAGGGAACATACTCCAACTTCACCTTTTGCTCAAGTACTTGTTCTCGTAAGAAGTGATACTTGATGGGAATGTGCTTGGTCTTCGAATGCATAACTAGATTCTTTGAAATACTGATGGCACTTGTATTGTCACACTTAATGGGGACAGGAGGTGTACATTTGATTTGAAGATCTTGTAAGGTTTGCATCATCCAAAGGAGTTGAGTGCAACAAGATGCGGCAGCCACATATTCTGCTTCTGCTGTAGATAAGGCAATAGAATTTTGCTTCTTGCTGAACCAAGATACTAACCGGGGTCCCATGTAGAATGCACCACCACTAGTGCTTTTCCGATCATCAACACTTCCAGCCCAATCTGCATCAGTGTAAGCATGAAGAGTAAGATCAACATTCTTTGGATACCATAGACCAAGGTCTTGAGTTCCTTGAATATATTTGAAAATTCTTTTAACAGCCTGAAGGTGAGACTCTTTTGGATTAGCTTGGAATCGCCCACCAATCCCAACTGCATGCATAATGTCTGGTCTAGTTCCAGTGAGATAAAGTAGACTTCCTATCATTGATCTGTATTCTGGTTGATTCACCGTGGGAGAATCATCATGAGAACTGAGATTGCATCCGGTTATCATTGGTGTACTTACGGGTTTGCATTCTTCCATGCCATACTTCTTCAGAATTTGCTTAAGATATTTTGCTTGTGATAGGAATATACCATCTGCAGTTTGATGCACTTGTAAGCCAAGAAAGAATGTTAGTTCTCCAAGCAAGGACATTTCAAATTCTTGCTGCATGACAGAAGCAAATTTTTGACTCAAAGATTCTTCGTTACTCCCAAAAATGATATCATCAACATATACAACCACAATCAATAGTTTATCATTTTCAACTTTTATGTATAAGTTGCTATCAGCAGACCCCTTTGAAAATCCTTGTTGATGAAGATATTTGTCAAGACGATAGTACCAAGCCCTTGGAGCTTGTTTGAGACCATATAGAGCCTTTTTAAGTCTACAAATAAGATTTGCATCATTTCCCAAAATGAATCCTTCTGGTTGTTCTATATATACTTCTTCTTCTAGATCACCATTAAGAAAAGCAGATTTGACATCCATTTGATAAACTTTGATTTGTTGATAACTTGAAAAAGCAAGGAACATTCTGATGGCTTCAAGTCTAGCTACGGGAGAAAAAGTTTCTTCAAAGTCTATACCTTCTTGTTGAGTATACCCTTTGCAAACCAGTCTAGCTTTGTTTCTTACAACATCCCCATTCTCATTTAACTTGTTCTTGAAAATCCATTTAGTTCCAATGACATTTTTATCATGTGGTCTTGGTACCAATTCCCAAGTGTCATTTTTTTCAATTTGATCAAGCTCTTCATTCATGGCTTGCCTCCAACATTCATCTTTGCTAGCTTGATTGACATTGTGTGGTTCAATTGTGGATAGAAGTGCTAGATGATTAGAAGATCCCACAAGAGTTCTCCTTGTTCGTACTCCTGATTCCTTGTCACCCAAAATTTGAGATTCAGGGTGATTCTTTTGCACATATCTGGATGGAGCTTTTTCAGATAGATCATCTTCAGGTTCTTCATTGGATCCATTGTCTATATCATTTGATGTAGAAGGACATAGGTCACCATCATCTTCTTTTGTTTGTTTTTCTTCTTTAGGAGCTGCAGGAGACTCATCAATAACAACATCAATACATTCAACAATCTTTCGAAGCCTTTTATTGTAACATTTGTATGCTTTGCTTGAAGATGAGTAACCAAGAAATATCCCTTCATCTGATCTAGGTTCAAACTTGCCAAGCTTTTCATCATTATTTTTGATAAAGTATTTACTTCCAAAAACTCTAAAATGCTTCACAGAGGGAGAATTACCATACCAGAGTTCATATGGATTTTTGTCACTATTTACCCGAACATGAGCCTTGTTGAGAATGTTAGCTACTGTATGTGCTGCTTCACCCCAGAACATGTCAGGAGTTCTAGAATCATCGAGCATAGCTCTAGCCATTTGTTGAATTGTTCTATTCATTCTTTCTGCTACGCCATTTTGTTGTGGAGTACCTGCTACAGAGAATTGTCTTTTTATGCCATGTTGTTCACAAAATTCAAAGAATTCATTTGATTTATATTCTCCTCCTCGATCAGATCTAAGACACTTGATTTTTAGATCTAATTCATTTTCAACTAAAGCTTTGAAGATCTGAAATTTTTCAAATGCTTCATCTTTATGTTTAATGAGCCCGATCCAACACATTCTAGAGTAATCATCAATAAATAAGATATAGTATTCTTCTCTACGTGGTGACTTTTTCCTCATAGGTCCACATATGTCAGTATGAATGAGTTCAAGAGGCTCACTTGATGATCCTTCTTTGGCATTAAATCGTACTCTGGTCTGCTTACCGAATTGACAAGATTTGCATATGATACTTTTTGGTAGATTAATATTGGGAAGACCACGAACAGCTTGAAGTCTGCTTGCTTTGTTGATTTGAGAGAAGCTCAGATGCCCCAGCCTTCTATGCCATAGCCAATTTTCTAAAGACTTGCTCAAGTAACATTGATCTATGTCGTTCAGTACATACAGGTTGCTAGGATTTCTTTTTCCTTTTATAATGATTTTACCTGTATCAAGATCACGAACCACACATTCCTTTGAACTAAAGACCACTTCTGTTCCTTGATCACACATTTGACTTACACTTAACAAATTATGCCTTAATCCATCCACATACATGACATCATTAGCCTTCACCTTTTCTTTTAGAAATACTGACCCTTTTCCTTTAATTACAGCAGGAGTATCATTTCCAAATGTAACTTTCTTTTCCTTTTCTAGAGCATTATATGTAAGAAGTTTGCTTTTGTCACTTGTCATGTGTCTTGAGCACCCACTATCAATGTACCATTGATTTTCTTCACCTTCTGCAAATAATGCTATCCCACAATTTTCAACCTGTATTTCTTTCTTTTTCCATACTTTAGAGCTTGAGGGAACATGTTCTTTTGGCTGGACCTTGCTCCTGCATTCAAATTCTTCATGACCAAAGTTATTGCAATAAGTACATTCAACTTCGTTTTGAAGAGGAGAAAATTTGTTATAGGTGTTCTTCTTTGGTTCAATATTCATCCTTTTCTTTCTTGCTTCTCTTGTCATGATGGTTTTATATGCAACACATTGAACAGCTTTATGACCAAAATTGTGACATGAGAAACATTGTCCATTGAAGTAGAAATTTATGCGATCATGAAATCTTCTATTTGAATTTAACTGTTGGTTGTTTCTTCTTTGAGGGATCTCCCTGTTAGTGATCCTTGATTTGAGATGATCATGCTTTACCTGTAAATATCCTTTGTTCCCTTGCTGAGTGGCTGAGTGAAGAGAACCAGTTGTGACTGCTTTCAGATAATTTGGTGCTGAAGTCTGGGAAGATTCCCCAGTATATCCAAGACCTGTTTTTATAAGAGGAGACCGTTGTGTCTTGATAATCTCATCTAAGGTTTTTGAACCTTTAGCAAATCTAAGATTGAGAGTCTTCACTTTCTCATTATCTTTCCTTAGACTTACTACTTCACACTCCAATTCCTCGATGCGTTTTTCCTTTGCTTCAAGCTGATTTTCAAGAGTCTCTATGATTATGTTCTTTTCTTCTAGGCTTACTTTGAGTTGATTGTTTTCTTCAAGAAAATCTTTGTCCTCTAGAGCATCCACAAAAGTATCCTTTTCTTCTCTTTGTTCAAATGCCATGAGAAGTCTAAAGTCTTCTTCACATTCTTCCTCACTATTAGATGATCCATCACTGTCTTCATTAGTATAATAACTTTTTCTTGTGCTAGATCTATTCTTATTCCTTCTTGCTACTTCTTTTCCTTTAGCCGAAGTTTCTTTATAAGGACACTTTGCAGCATAATGACCAACTCTTCCACAATTGAAACATTTGAAAGGAAGCTTACCTTTGAACTTCCCGGTACCTAGTTGAAGTCTTCTCACAAAATTTGCTTCTTCTTCTTCTTCAGATATATAGCTGGATTCTTTGACAACTTCCTTTCTTTCCTTTTGTCGATGCCTTAAAAGCAAGCCTTCTTTGATTTGGAGGCGGGCCTCCTTGCCTCATTTCAAAAGTAAATGTAATACTTATGTAATATAACAATAGTAAGAGTCATACATCTTGCCTTTCTTCAATACCGAAACTTTAGAGTCAAATTTGAAGTCAAAGACTCAAAGACTCTTTCTACCAGTAGGTGTATCGGTTATGGTTTCACCCCTTCCGATCTATCCGATTTACAATATCATCTAGACGAAGAAAGAACTCGGCAACATTTTCAATCACTATGCATCTTCAAATTTTCATTCGATTCTAAGAGTTTGGAGTTTTGCACTTTTTACCTTTGTGTCTCCTTCATAGCTCAGAATGATTTTATCCCATATTTCTTTTGCTGAATGTAGCTGCATCACTTTAGCGAATTCTGGTTCAGACATGCTTCCTAATAAGACATTCACCGCTTTGGCATTGATTTCATACTTCTTCCTTTCTGCTGCATCAGTAGGAATACTTGCCGGATATTGATAACCTTCTTCCATGATAGCCCATACATCTGCACCAAGACTTTGCAGATATGCTTTAGTTCGTACTTTCTAGAATATCAGATTGCTTCCATTGAATAGAGGTGGCTTTATAGACATTACTCCTTCAAGACTTCCCATTGCGACGGATCTCCTTCAAGCGATCAAGCTTCTGCAGAAGGACCTGCTCTGATACCAATTGTTGGGAAAAATACTGAGAGGGGGGGGGGGGTGAATCGCATTTACCGAATATTCAAAACTTTTACCTTTTCTTGCTTCTAAAACCCATACGCTACTTTCCTAACACCAAGTATATACGTTGGATACCCTTAACGAAACTCAATGACATGATATCTTGGCTGATCTTCACTAAATCATTCCATCATTCATTCATCGTATGTTTAACAAATGCAGTCAAGGAACAGAAGATATAAATCATCACACAAAGCATCACACATGAACACCAGGATTTTTAGGTGGAAACCCAAGTCGATGTAAAACTACCACGTCGTTGCTTCTTAGTTCATCTCACCTTATTATAGAGAAAACATCTTACAACATATATGCTGGTGCAGACTCTACCAGCACGCAGGCACCCACCTGCGCTCGTTTACCAGCCTCTCCTGGAAGGGAGCTCCAACCCCCTGACTCGTTTACCAGCCTCTCCTGGAAGGGAGCTACGACCCCCTGATCTCGTTTACCAGCCTCACCTGGAAGGGAGCTACAACCCCCTGATTGAAGGCTACAACCCTCAGCACCACCTTGGACCACGTTTCATCAATTTTCACACTGGATCCAACAACTTCAAAAGAACACAACTTGTAGGCCACTTTTCATCATATTTTCAGACTGGACCCTCTCCATACTTTTAAGCTCAAACAAACAACCAAACTGATACAGAAAACTCAGAACAGTAGACTATAGATAGCAGCAGCACATCAGAACAGATCAGACATTTCTTACCACAGATTTTAGCAAACCCTAGCATACACGCTTTCCTTTCACTAATGTCGCGTATATTTGCACTTCCGTTCACACAAACAAGTGTATACCTCATTACAAATTATAGAACCATTTTCATTGCGCATACGTGCTTTCTCTTCAACGAAGCCGTGTATATACGCGCTTCCGTTGCGGCGAACTAGCGTATGCTTCTTCAACCATTTCAGAGCTGCAAACTTCTTTAGATCAGATATTCAGTTCAGATTCCACCCTTTACTTCAGATAGATGTTCGCCTCATCACAGATCTAATCATTCCATAAACGGATCTAGCAAATACAAGTACATTTCAAATCTAGATCCCCTTCTTCATCATTGGTGCATCATACATTCAGATTTATCAATCAACTGTAACCCTTTTCATTTAGATCTATTTCAAAGAGAAGTATTCATTCAAGCTCAGACCTCTTGCCCCCTCATTCATGATTTGCACAATGAATTTCTTCTCTTTATATAGGTTTACCCTTTTGCAATACCATGAGCCAAAACCACATTACTTCCGATGGTATTCCTGGACGGGGTCATTTAGACGAATCAATACCCAATACAATGGGTCAATACCATGGTGGTTACCCTTGGTTTTGTATTTTAAGAGCGCTTTTGCCCATACGCGACTTGGTACGTTGATTCCCGCGTATGCACGCGACTTCCCCTAGTAAGATCCGTGTATTCCTAGGGACATACTATTTTCATCAAGATTTAGCACATGCTGAATTCCTTTCTTCATTGCCTTCTGTACATGTTGTAGATACATCAGATTTACTTCATCAAGAACATGTTCTATCAAGCACAATTTCATCAAGTAAGTTGCCATCTTCTTCATCAAGAGGGTTGCCTTTCAAGAACAACACTCATCATCATATTGCTAACAAACATCATTTACCAAGTCCATTACCAAGAATAGCTCACTGTGTATATTTCCATCAAGGATGTAACATATGCATGCCAACACCCTCATGTCTTCATCTTTATTCAAAGGTTGCCATCAAGGACAACACTGCATCATATTTCCAACATTTTATTGACATATACAAAATAATAAGTGGAAACTTATCTTGTATTAGAAAAATGTGACTTCAGACGGTCTCCCACCTCCACCAACCTTCTTCAACTGCACCACAAGCCTTCATATCCACAATCACCTTGTGCAAGGCTTGT
>JAXQQM020064893.1:0-64167 GCA_034641835.2 Pinus albicaulis
CATATTGGCCCCCGGTTCCGACCAAGATACCAGGGGACTGTCCCAAGTTTGAGGGCAAATCTGGAGAAGACCCCCAGGCGCATGTGATGACGTATCACCTCTGGTGCTCGTCTAACTCTTGGACTGACGATTCGGTTCATTTGCGTCTTTTCCAGCGTACGTTAACAGGAGCTGCTGCTAAGTGGTACATAGAGCTATCCCGTGGTATTTTTCAGGATTTCAACTCGTTAGCTATGGCTTTCCTCACGCATTTCCAGTTACCAGTCCGGTATGAGACTGGGACGCACCTCCTATCTTCCCTGAAGCAGGACTCGGCCACTCACATCTCGGATCACATCCATGAGTGGCGGCGCCGTCGTCGACTGATCAAGTTTCACATACCTGATCAGATTTTGACTCACTGGTTCACCACCTCCTTTGTGAACAAAATCGCTCGGGATATCGCAATGGGAGCGTGTGTGACGGAGGAACAAGCTATCGCGCGTGCCCAGTACTTGGATCTTGTTTATTCACAATCTGGCACGCTTTATGACATCCTGCCTGATGCACCACGGCCCGGAGCCAAAAAGGCCCCGCCCACCCCTTCGGTGGATGGTGTCATTGGTTCCGTTTCTCCAAATTCGAAGAAGTCTTCGAATGGGAAGCAGAAGGCTAATTCTTCCAACAATACCTCTGCTAATCCCGCCTCATCCGATTCTGGTAAAACCGCGGAGGTAAATGCCGTTCAGGCCAATCCTGCGGACAAGTCCTCCAAGGGGAAGAAGAAGGGCAAAGGCAAATCAAAATATGATGCCCCAAAACCGGAATCTAAATCTCGGTCTGAGGATGGCTCACAACGTAAGCCGAAATTTCCTTGCCTCATCTGTGAAGGTGACCATTACACTAAGGATTGTCCAAGACGATCCAAAGTCAGTCAACTTCTTAAAGGCTCAAAGGGAACTCCGGCTGTTTTAAAAGAGCCATTTCCATCTCAGCAGACCCAGATGGTCGAACAAGGTTCATCATCTGTACCATTTGGGTCTCAAGTTTTCATGATGAAGACTAATGCACCTATCCCTATCGCTACGAGGTCCAAGGATTACAATAATCAGCAGCAGGCACCCGGGAAGGCAGTGGCGGATGGACCGCCTCCCGCATCTGCTTCTGGTTCATTGGAAATTGAGAAGCCGACTCTCGAACCCGTTGTGAAGCCACCTCCCAAGGGTGTTCTTCGGAGATCCTCTTATAATCCAAACGCCCGTGCCGCCCAACATTACGGTATTGTTGAGGATTTGGCCCAGGCGCCATGTGCCATGTCTGCACTTGAGGTTCTTCAAAGTTGTCCTTCACAACGGAAGGCTTTGCTGTCTGCCATCGGTGGTATTGATCCCGCCGATTCGAGCCTTCTCACCTTTGATCTGGAGAATTTTACTCCCCGGCTTCCACATCAAATCGCTTTGGTTATTCAAGTCGGGATTAACAGTCTGAACGTTCACAGAGCCGTCGTAGATGAAGGTGCATCTACTTGTGTTATGTCCTCCGCTTGTTGGAAAGCCATCGGCTCTCCAACCTTATCGTCATCTCCCAATGCCCTTGAGGCATTTGATGGCCGGGAATCTAAACCCCTTGGAGTTCTCGAGAGTCTGGCGATTACATTACAGGGAAAAACTGTCAACGTGGAAGTAGAAGTGGTTGACGCTAAACTCAACTACAATATACTTCTTGGCCGCAGCTGGACCCATGCCATGCTCTGCGTGCCGTCTACTGTCTTTCGATTCATCAAGTTCCCTCACGAGGGCAAGATTGTCACGGTAGACCAGTTGTCATTTTTTACCTCTAGCTCCGAGAACAACGTGCCATATGTGGATCAAATTCCGAATCCCCCAGACAGCATAGGACCTGGTCTTTTCAAAGACCCGGTCCTCATGGGTATTTTCCCTGCGCCGCCACCGAATACCGCTCAAGTCAACATGTTGTCCAGGACTGATGACCCCTGGCTGATTCCTCCACCTGAGCAGGTATATGAGTTTGGAGAGTCCATGCCTTTAACGCCAGTAGAGATCAGCTACTGTGAGATTGTTGCTGCATCGGACCCTCCACCTCCTCGGCATGCTCCGATGAGCATGGCTCTTGACGTCTACTCACAATCCCCCTGGCTTGGTCAGGCTGATTCGCCTGATCCTCTTAGAGAGATTTTTCCCTCAGATGAGGCTATCATTGAAACTATGTCTCTGGAGGAGCTACCCTGGGGCGATGGACATCATCGTTCCTCGTTTATGCCTAGCCTGGGGGCAATGACTGACTGTCTAGAGCGCTATGCTACTCAGGTTCCTTCCCCTCCTCTTCAAACACCGATCTTGACGCATGAGGTCTTTTCGGAAGGCAATATGAGTAACATTACTCAAACGGTTCCTATCAACATCTCTGTCAAACCAGGGATTGTTGAGAACATTCATGTGGGTGTGACCTGTTCTCCTGAAGAGATTCAGGTCTATACGGAACTTTTCAAAGAGTTCAGAGATGTCTTTGCATGGTCCTACGAGGAAATGCCGGGAATTGATCCTAGTATTGTCGTGCACGAAATTCCAACCTATCCAGGCGCGAAACCCGTGCGCCAACGCTTGCGTCCCATGCATCCTCGGAAAGCCACCGCTATCAAGGCAGAGGTTGAAAAACTTCTGAACGCGGGGTTTATTTATCCTATCCCCCTTACAGAATGGGTGTCCAATATCGTCCCTGTCGATAAAAAGCAGGGTACCATTCGAGTCTGTGTAGATTATCGCGATATCAATCGCGCCTGTCCTAAGGACAATTATCCCACTCCATTTATCGATCAGATTATTGACGATTGCGCCGGAAGTGAGATCTACTCCTTAATGGACGGTTTCTCAGGTTACAACCAGATTAACATTGCACCTGAGGATCAACATAAGACCACATTCATCTGTCCGTGGGGCACTTTTGCATATAAAAAACTCCCGTTCGGCTTGAAGAACGCTGGCGCCACGTTTCAACGTGCCATGTCATATGCTTTTCATGATATTCGCCATATTGTCCAGCCTTATCTGGACGACTTGCCTGCCCATTCGGGTAAGCGAGAGGATCATCAGGAACATCTTCGCCAGATATTTCTTCGTTGCAGACGCTACAATATTAGGCTGAATCCTCATAAGTGCGTCTTCTGCGTCGACTCTGGCCGTCTTTTAGGCTTCATAGTCTCGAAAGACGGAATTCGCCTCGACCCTCTGAAGGTTGAGGCCATTATAAATCTCCCGTCACCCTCCTCCCTTTATCAGTTGCAGAGTCTGCAAGGGAAAGCAAATTTTCTTAGGCGCTTCATCCCGAATTACGCCGAGGTGGCCAAAGGATTCACTCGTTTGTTAAAGCAGAATGTTCCCTTTCATTGGGACGAAATCGCTCAAGAATCCTTTGAGAAGCTGAAGACATTGCTCGTCAATGCTCCGTTGCTTCGTCCTCAGGACTACCACCGCGACTTTACTTTGTATCTAGCCGCCGCATTAAGCACCATCGCCATGGTCTTGGTGCAGGATGACGAGAACGGTGATGAACATGTTGTTTATTACCTTTCTCGGAACCTTCTCGACCCGGAAACGCGTTACGCACATGTTGAGAAGTTGGCCTTAGCAGCCGTACACGCTGTACAGCGCTTTCGCCATTACATCCTTTTGCGCACGATAACGGTGGTTTCAGACTGCAACCCCATGACATATATTCTTTCTAGACAATTGCTGGGGGGAAAGTACTCCAAATGGATCGTCATCCTGCAGGAGTTTGATTTGGAGTTCACCACTGCCAAGTCAACTAAATCACTGGTCTTCGCGGATTTGATTTGTTCTCTCCCTACGGACTCTCTTCCTGAACACTCTGAAGATCATATTCCGGACGAAACGTTGTTTCTTATCGATACTCGTGATCCTTGGTACGGGGACATCATAGTGTATCTTCAGACCGCGACATTCCGGTCTGAGTTGGATAAAGCTGCACGCCGTCGGATTCGGCACCAGTCCCAACCCTATCGCATAGTGGGAGATACCCTATATCGTATTGGAGTAGATTCGGTGCTCCGACGATGCCTCACCTTGGACGAGGCTGAGAAAGTCTTGAATGACTGCCACAGTGGCGCCTGTGGTGGACACATGTCCGGATATGCCACTGCCCAAAAGATTCTGAGGGCAGGTTACTTCTGGCCTTCTATATTCAAGGATTGTATTACTGCAGTCCGAAAATGCCATCTGTGCCAGATTTTTCAGCGCAAGATGCGTGCGCCGCCGTTGCCTTTGCATCCCGTTATTACCGTCGGCCCTTTCGTGAAATGGGGCGTAGATTTTATGACGTGTAACCCTCACTCGGCCGGGGGGCATGCGTATATCATTGTCGCCGTCGACTACTTCACTAAGTGGGCCGAGGCGATGCCTACACTAGCTGCTGACGGAAGAACGGCTGCTTCATTTTTATTCAACCATGTTATTGCACGATTCGGGGTTCCTCAAGCCATCGTCACTGATCACGGTACTCATTTCCGTGATTACATGATGGCGGAGCTGACAGCTGCGTTGGGCTTGCGTCACGACAGCTCAACGCCATACTACCCTCAAGCGAACGGTCGGGTTGAAGCGGTGAACAAGGTCTTGGTCACTATGCTTCAACGAACAGTTGGGATTCATAAATCCAGTTGGCATCTCCAACTGTTCTCAGCTCTCTGGGCGTACCGAACATCTGCTAAAAGTGCAACCGGATTCACACCATTCCAACTGGTGTACGGTCTGGAAGCTACTTTGCCGGTTGAATGCGAAATTCCTTCGCTTAAGTTAGCGGTGGAGCTCTTACCGGGTACTTCTCCTGAGGAAGAGCGTCTTCTGTATCTCGAACGGTTGGATGAAACCCGTCGTCTAGCTGCTTTGATCATCGAAGCACAAAAGAAGAGGGTCAAATCTCATTTTGATCAATTTGTTTCTCCCCGTTCTTTCATTGAAGGAGACCTAGTCCTCTTGTACGATCAGGCACATGATAAGCTTGGTGCCGGTAAACTCCAGCCCATGTGGCACGGTCCCTATATAGTAAAACGTGTTTTGAAAAATGGGGCCTACGAACTTATAGACTACGAAGGAGTTCCATTGGCGCAGCCCAGAAATGGGTTGTACCTTAAGAAGTACTACGCCTGAAATGATTTCTTGGTGTGGTGTGTGTACATAGGTGTGTGATTGTCATTTGTGTGCATGGTGTGGTGTGCTTTGTAAACATATTTCTGCTGATCGGGTCTTCCTGGTTGTGCAGATGTCTATTCATCCATTTGTTGGTTTCGCGGATGGTGCCTCCCGCAGTACCAGGAATCTGTCTTCTGCAGCCTGGGTAATCTACGATCCTGCTGGTGAGTTGATCGACCTGCAAGGTGTTTGTTTAGGACGTACCACAAACAATATCGCGGAATATAGCGCCGTGTTGGAATTATTAACCGAGGCAGTAAACCTTGGTATCCGTGAATTGCTCGTGTACCTAGATTCACAGCTTGTAGTGTTGCAGCTGAACGGGCACTATTCGGTAAGAAACCCTTCCATTTTACGATTGTATTTGCGTATTCGATTACTGGAAAGGAATTTTGAATATATTACATATCATCATATACCCAGGCATTTGAATACATTAACAGATGCAGTAGCAAATTTGGTGTTAGATAGACATTTGCGCAATTTATAAATCATCATCACATGTAAAGAAGACTCATCCGGAAATAGATATGCATATATATAGATATCGAAATGTTTACATAGAAGTGTGTCACATAAAACTCAAAAAAATATACATAAGTGTCTTAATACATCCGGAGACACTGTGTCTCTCAAAAAATAGGTGTGGCTAAACCCTAGAGACTAATCAGCATGGTGCTCATGATAGCACGTTACTGCACGCACTAGCCGCCTCAGGATTCGGTGGAGCCGGTTTGGGACTCCCACCGTATGGCGCTGGTACTCCATCGGTACATCTGACAGTTGGGCATAGTCTGGGATCCCATGGACGATCCCCTCGAGGTTCTGAACCAGTGCCTCTCCTCCGGTACCTTCCCCCTGGATCTCAGGGGCGAGTTGTGTCCTCCGGAAGATAGGAGACATCCCGGCTGGTCTCTCAGGTCCTACATCTGTATGCAGATATAATTGTGTTAATACAAGTGTGTATTAATAAAAAAAAACATATAAACATAAAATCAAAATATGAGGTCTTACCCAGCTCTTCATCCCAGTGGTCTCCTTCTGGTAGCGGGAGATCCGGGTCCCCTGTAAAGTCAGTTCCCGCATAGGGCCAATCTTCCACAACGATCAGTTGGCGCCGTACCCATCTGAAGAACTCGGGCTTCCAGGACATCTGTTGCCCGCCTCCAGATCTGGGCATCAGTGCTGCCCAGCGAGCCATTCTCGGCTCTCGTGGTACTGGTCTCGCCACATGGGCCTCTTGGCCCTGGAAGGTTGGTATGCGTTCCAGAATGAACGATACCAAGATGGAACCATACCCAAACTGCTTCAGTTTGTTCTGTTTGCACTTTGTAAGCTGCCTTTTCATGTTGATGGTGACAGCTGTTGCCCAGTCATACGGTCGGGGACCCATGCATTCTGAGGCCAGTAAGAGTTGAGTCTTTGTAGCCTCGTGCGGTGCCTGCGATCCAGCAGCCCGCGTAATGGTGTGGAGTACAACTCTCAGTGCTAGGTCAGGGATGGTTGAGATGTATACCTTCTTACTCCCTGTTCCTGTTTGTGCCCCACGGCACACCCGCGCCATTACTTCTTCCATCTTCTCCACTGATGGTCTGCTCCCAGTCAGTACAGGGATTGGACCCCTGCGGGATAATCCAGTAACGAAATAAATGTCAGCGACCTCCAATTCCAACACCTGGTCTCGTATTCTGAATACTTGGTCATTTTCATCCCGGAGGTTGATCAGATATTGGAGGAGCTCAGGCTGAGCTCGTAAGCATGGCGTGAGGAAGAACTTTTTTAAGCCACAGTCTCTCAGAGCATTCATACATGCTTGGCTTTGCATGGCCTCTTCGTCCTCATCTCCGTGTTCCCGTTCCTTCCATTCAATTTCCATTCTGACTGTTTATCTGCATTCACATGGTTCAAAGCCTTTAATTAGATCTTCTGTGAGCTTCAAAATTCAAGAAATTTGGCATAAATAGTGGATTTTTAGGCGGAAATTTGGGTTCCGCCGCTGGCGCGACTGTTTTGCTGACAGTCGCGCCATGTGGCGCGGGCCCTTTGGTAAAAAGAGCTCAGTGGCGCGGGTCCGTGCCCGATACCCGCGCCACTTAGCCCGGCCCTAAAATTTCAAAAGTGCCCTTACAGAGCTGATTTCTAAGGGAAATTCATTAAAAAATGCATGGAAAGAAAGAGAAAAGGAGCGCCTCTTACCTGTCACAGACGAGACGCTGAATGGTTGCATGGATTGGTCGCAATCGCCGTCAGAAGATTCTGCTCCAAATGGACCACTGTTGCTCTCCACAAGGTAAATAGTAAAAAGTAATTTCATTTTTTACCATTGGACATATTTATAACTTTTCGACGTTAAAATGAGTTTTAAAAGTTATTTCTTGTCAAATATTTGCATGTATTATGTCAAAAATGGATTTTACGCTTGTTGGGTATGTGCAGTGACAGGTTTTTGCGACTTAAAAGGTGGAAACGAGTTGTATTTTACACTTTTTCGGACTCGGTAAATACACGAAAAAGTCACTCTGGAGTCATCTTTCAGCTCTTTTCTGACTCTCTAAATATGAAAAGATTGCCGAGGCCCTTGTCGTTTCGATCTCGTTAAAATGGACACGAATCGACATTCACCCGGTATAAGTTTAACCCTTTTTCGGGCCGGGATGGATTGATTACGAAAAAGGAATACCCTAGCCTATCGCGACTAGGAGGTTTTCCCGGGTATTGTTTTCTACCTTTTCGGATCTGGGAAACTATTTACGAAAAGGGACCTGTGGAGTTTTCTTTTCCGCTGTCTTTTCAAACTCTCTAAACATGAAAAGACGCCGAGTTCTTCCTTTGTCGGACTCGTTAAACCCTGATGACATTGGATTCCGTCGAAATGACGTTCTCCGAGTTTCTCCTTCCTAGTACTCGTTAAATGCACTAGGATGGATTCGCCCGAAGGGCGGACTTATATCACAAGCATATGCTATCCCCTTCAAGCTTGTTATCAAAAATAATTGGGGTACTCGCCAGAAATGGTGGGGGAAAAATGGAACCATTGTCGTTGTCGTCGGCGGTATGTCGCTCTTGAACATGGCACTTGTCTGCATTCGTGTCGGGTTGGGGACATCTCATCTCGTTGTTTCACTTTGCTTCCATGGGTTTGGGTAATCTCTTTTGACCTCTCATCAGTTCACTGCCTCGTCGCCATGACCTTTGATCTGTTGATGTCAAATACTGCCAAGTCCATTGTCGTGCCGTTTATATGTTCAAGAGAAGTTGGCCTCTGCGAATATCAACCTTCCTCTGTTTCTCATATGGCCCCGATTCACAACAAAACATTATGTTCCTCTGTCTCGTGTCGATGATGTGGGAATCATTATGGCCCACCTTCGATCAAGGTCACTTCCTGTCGACTTCAACTCATTATCCAGGAGGTTGGTCTAGAGACTCCTGATGGTACCTTGGGGCCTGCATGCCTTAATGGCAGGTTCGTCGCATTCGACGTGAGGTTTGCATCATTGGCCTCCGATCGGATGATTCTGCGGGTGTTCGACGTCAGCTCATTCATTCACACGCCGTGGATTGTACCTGTAGTACCTTGAGGACCATCGTCATTATTGGTGGTTTCTCTCGCGTCTGTTAACAGCTTTCATCATTGGCTGGTAATCAGACGATGTTCTTGCATGTTCGACATCAGCTCACACATTCGCATGCTAGAACTTGTACTTGTTTGGGTCGAGATGGAGCGCAAGACCCTGGATTGTGTCTGTTGTAATCCAGGCTGCGATTGTGGATTATTGTCATTATGTACATGACTCAATGATTGGATGGCTGCAACCATACCCGAGTCTATTTGTTTGATCTTAGTTGGATGGCTGCGCCCATACCCTGGATCCGGATTATAGCATACTCTGTTCGGATGGCTGCGTCCATACCATATATATACATCATGTACTTGAGATATCAGTTGTATCTTTCTGCGCAGGTTTTCCGACGGCGGGCCTTGAGTTGGACATGTTCTCGTAAAGCATTTCACCCCTCTCTCTCTCGGGCCTCATGCTTTAGGGGGCATCTGTTACACAGTAATTTGTCACCGTCCCTACCATTCCCCGTCCCGCACAATGGAGGACCCATTATGTGACTTGTGAACACTGTCATGCCTTGAAAACATCATCAATGCATCCCTCTGAGTATGAGCTTCATTTCCCCTTGAGACATCTCCTTGCAAAATCCATGAAAAACAGCTCTTTTTGCATTGGCGCGGGTAGACAGTTCAGTACTCGCGCCACTCAGGGAAATCCTGTAAAGAGGTCGCGCCACTTGGCGCTCTGTCATAGAGCGGCAATCGCGCCACCCATTTTAGGGACTGTTTTTTATATATGGATGGCGGAAGTTGAGTTCAAACAAACTCACAACCACTGCCTATCTTGAGTTGGGAGGTTTGGCTACGGGAGTTCTATGGAAGGAAGTAGTTTTGCCACCTTCTATGGAACCTTCCTTGTTGATAGGGCCCATCCCATAATAATAGGGATCCCAACTCCCTCCTTCCCCATCTATAAAAGCTTGCTCAGATCCATGGCAAGCTAGTCTTGAAGTGCTGAAGCTTTGCATCTCCTATTCCCAAGCGCCTTTGTGCTGTAAAGAATCCCTTCTTTCCCTTAAGGCCCATTCAAGCGAGGAGACCATTGTTACGAGACTCTGGAGAGGTTTCCCTTTCCTTGGCGAGGTTTGCGAGACGTGGACAACCGGAGACCCGTTCGAAGGAAGCTGCGACGTCAGAACTTGGTTGTAACTTCTATTCGTTTATCACTTTAATAGATGACTATGATTATGGTTCCGCTCCTTTTTCTATCATGTTAATGCGAGTAATATCTTTTCTGACCGATGTTTAGTTACGTATGCTGGTTCCTATGCATGTATCTGTTCGTTTCTTCTGTGTGCAGGTGTTCATCCACGGAGATCGTGGAAGGATTGTGATGTGCCAGGGCTGAAGGACGGGGACATCTTCTTCTTCAGATCTAGCGTTGGAATCCGAACAGAGCTCTTATCCCAAGTCTTTCATTCGTAACTAGGAGCTTGCGTCATAGCATTGTTTGTTTGTTGCTAGACCTATTTGGGCTAGTAGGGATCGCCTACGTCAATCGCATCCTTACTCTAGTCAAACAAACAATGAACTACTGATCATGAAACTCATTATTCTTGCTGCTGTTCAAACATAAAAGAAACTATGCTGAGAGAAATCCAAAAGTTGTAACAAAGTAAATCTAAATCAAATTACGTCAACTTATCTTCCGATCCCTCATCATTAGTCCAGCTATGATTTTCGGAGGTAACCATGAACAACTTGAGTAACCTGATATCTAACTTGCAGAAAGTAAACTAATATCAAACTACACATTCATAATTCAATCCCTCACCATCAGTCCAGCTGTGGCTTTCGGAGGTAACTGAAGATGTCATGAGCAATTTAATATTTCTAACTTGCAGAAAGTAAACTAATATCAAACTACACATTCATAATTCAATCCCTCATCATCAGTCCAGCTGTGGCTTTCGGAGGTAACTGAAGATGTCATGAGCAATTTAATATATCTAACTTGCAGAAAGTAAACTAATATCAAACTATACATTCATACTTCAATCCCTCACCATCAGTCCAGCTGTGGCTTTCGGAGGTAATTGAAAATGACATGAACAATTTGATATATCTAAATCTAACTACTGAGACAAATGTGCAAGATTGAAATAAACAAAGCAGTACTGAAATTAAACAGAAACTAAGAAAAGTAAATTAGCAGCAGAACAATATTAATTCCATGTCATTAGTCAAATAGTTATGCAAATGCCCGGGCTGCCTATTTATAACCTGAAACAAGAACACTGATCAGTTAACAATAACATAAAACATGAAAGATTATGGACAGAAGCAAGATGTAAAGCATGAAATATTATAAACAGAAATGAAGCATATATACTATGAAAGATGCAATGTATAAATACATGAATGACTTATGGCACAATGAGCTTAAAGAAATAAAACAAGAACTATACAATAATGCAAAAAACCTCAGCGTGTGCAGGGGCCCTCTACACCAGCCTTGGCAACAGACTTCAAGTACGAATTACGCTTGGAAACAGAGTCTTCTTATATATTAAAATGCAGTCATAACAGAAAGGTGATATTACGGCACAGTGGCAACGTAATTACATTACAGAGCTATCTGGAAGCTAATGGAGACTAATAAAAAACTAACTCTTATGCGTATGCAAACGCGTTATTTATACTGAAGGTGATATAACTAATTTCCTAAAGTTTATGCTGATAGAGAACACGTAAACCATTACGTCCAGAGATCTAGGATCATGGCCGCGTTGAGGAGTAAATCTATGAAGAGTGGATGTTTGAATTCGGCTTATGGAGCCATGTACAGGTGTTGATTTGTCTCCAGCAATTCAGAAACGGCCATATAAATCTCCACGTGACGAGAAACATAGTCCTGTCACCGTGGGACTCTACGGTTGACTTCCACTTGGCCACCTTTGACCGTAGCCTCCTTAGGTGAATTTGCTCGAGCCAATAGAACACGATCCATGTCCACATCATTTCTGACTTTCCCATGTGGTTCGTTTTACCTGAAGACACCTGTAACATAGAGTTTCACAAAATGGCTGCGGAAAGTTGCAGCAGCTGCGGAAAGTGGCAAGATTCCGCAGCTAAATGAGAAAAATCTAAATCAAACAGCAGACACAAAAATATAGTTAAAAACCATTTTAGATGCTCTTTTTAAATTAATATACAATGATATTGACAACTTGGGAGGTTCAGGTGAATGAAAAAGGTCTAGGAAGATGTATAAGATTAATGCAGATTTGAGACTCAACAATCAGTTTTTTTTTTTTTTAATTTTCATTAATAATATACTTAAAATTATTAGATAACATGTGTCAAATAATCTATTAATTCACATTTGTTTAATGTTCTATAGGGACCAACAACTCAGAAAAGGAATGTTGTTCTAAGTAAAGAAAAAAATAGAACATGAAAAATAAAATGAATTGCTCCTTAGCTCATCTGGAGTGGTGCTGGAGGTTAACGAAAGGGGGGAAAAATTTTACAAAATTTTGAGGGATGTAGTGGAATGAATGTATAGATGTTCTTTCCACTTACAATACAAAAATCAATCCAGTGATTCCAAGAACCAAATTTTATCTAAACTAAATGAAGAGTTTTCAGAGAATTGGTCAATGAGACATGTCAGACTTTTAATACCAAAAATGTACAACAACAAAAAAGAAGGAATGAAAAAGTAATATTCCTTTAAATGTTTGTCTATAATTATTTATAAATATCACTTTTGTTATATTTGATTTTTATATATCAATATAAAAATTAAATAGTTTATTGTAATGTTACATTTTTAGGAAGATTATGAAAATCTCAAAATATGAACGAGCTGATATCAGAAATATGCCAATAGGAATGTCCAAAAGGTGTACAAGGAGATCGTTAAAGAAATGGATAAAATTGCATCGCAGGAGGAGCCATCTCAACAACAACATACTTCAAATGTAATATGTAATCATTGAATTTTTCGATCATTAGGTACAATAAATAAACAATTTAGCATTAAATATTAATTTTCAAGTATTTTCTTGCAGAAAAGAAAAGAAAATGGAACCCATTTAGCACATAAAACAGGACGAGAAGGAAGAAAAGGGTTGATATCTAAGTTTGTGAGTAATTGTTACTTCCTTATAACAACTTAACTAGATTTCATTTTTGTATTTTTTAAGTTGTTTTACAAAAATCATCGTTGAATGTCTTCAAACAGGTGCTAACATACAAAGAAGAACCATTAGACGAATTGATTGAAATTGAGTTAAATATGGGTTGTGAGTATATGTTCACATATCAGAAATTAATTGTGGAATTTGTAAGCATCTATCGATCTCGTTTTACTTAGCTCCATCTATAATTAATAGAACAAAAAATCTTTTATATTAAATATATGATTTGTTATGGGGTATAAAACTTGTAAGAAACAAAGTATGGAACTGCGACAATAGATGAAATCTTGAAAGATGGCATGGTACATGGTTTTGAAAGAATGTGTATAGTTTATGAGTCAATTATTGCTATGGTACGTCATTTATTTTCGATTTACATTAATGTATATTATTTAATATTGAAAATTTCATTATTCTCACAATGTATATACACTCATTACAATTTATTTTTATGTTTGAAGATGGAAGGTGAAGAAGAAGAAAACAATCAACACCGTGAACAAAACATTCCTGAAAATAACCCAAGTCATGGAAGTAGCTCTAGCAGTGACAACAGTTCAAGAAAAGAATAATGATCACTATGTTTGGATATCAAAGAAAGGCATATTTTTTGAAAATCAAACATTTTGTTTAATGTAATGGACATAGTGTCCCAATTGAAAGACAAAGGGATACCAATAACTGTCCCATTTTGTATGACAAAGACGGTCTTATTCACACACACACACACACACACACACACATATAGAATATGTTTTAATTTATTCTATTGTGTTCTCCATTGTCGCTGTGAAATGTAACACCACTGATTAAATTTATAGATTAAATATTATAATAAAGAGATGTGAAATTTGATGATATGATATAACAAATTAATCCAAACATCACATTCAAATGCACTAATAAAAATTTAATTCATATGAATATTGTTATAAGATATATATGTGTGGGCACTTGAAAAGTGTGAGCAAAGCTCTGGAACTAAGCATTAATGGCAGAACCCCAAATTTTTTCCATCGCGTCTCCCTCACTATGGTTGGTTCTATGGCTAGTCTATGCATGTTAAGTCTGGAGGCACAAGGCATGATGGATATCTGTGGGGCTGACATGTGGACATGCAGTGTTAGGGAGGCACTCATTATCACGTGAAACCCCCACTTTTCGCTTGTCCTCTTTCAACGCACATGACTTTTTGTTATCTATTTTTCCGTGAAGGTGGTTTCAGTTTTTCGGTTTGTTGGTTCTGGGTTTTTTCCCCCAGTGGCTCCGTTTTAGTTTCTTACTAGAGGCGTTTTCTTGCTTTACTTTCAATCGCCTTGGTTTTATGAGATTTATCTCAGTTGTTGACGTTGGGGTTCGGTAGTTTTTCACTCCCTTTCCCAGTTTGAAAGGCTGCTCCTGGTGGAGGCAAGCCTTTTTCTTCATTCTGCTAGTGCTCCTAAAACTACTGTTCAGAAGGTTTTTCTATTTTTTCTATTGGTCGGGTATTATTTGGTGTTGGTATTGGAGTGTTTTTTGCGGGTATTTTCTCCATCTATCCCTTTCTTGCTGGGTAGTTTTTGTCTGTTTCCTTTCTCTGGACACCGTTGTTGTGTCCCCCAGTTTTTCGCAGTGAATCTCAGGTCGGGTCATCTGACTATCTGTTGGGATGGGGTTTTGTGGTTGCCATTATTGTATTTATGGGTAATGACAAGGATTATGTGGATGTGGAACCAGAGGCTAAGGATATACTATCAGTTTTGGGTTTGGACCCTACAAGCCCTAACCTATCGAAAGTCTGCCTTCCCTCTTGGTCACATGGGGCTTTGGGTGGAGAGGAGAAAAACAAGTGGAACCTTGAGGTAGGTTTTTCCTCCATTAAAAATGTAGATTTTTATTTTTCACATCATCGGTCGGTGGAGTGAGCTGGTTTTGACTCTTATCACAAGCCGCTAGATCTGGAGAAACCATTAGTCTTAGTTCCGTCCCGGGTTACTCCCACAAACCCTCGGGTTACTGATCAGTTTCGTGCTCAATTTTTCTCGGGTGGTTTGGAGGAAATCCTCATTGGAGCGGGGGTTGAAGGGAAATCGATAGCTGGCTCTATTTGTGATATCAATCCTGTGTCTCATGCCCGGAATAAGCCGGCTGAACCCCCTATGGATTCCCCTTGTGTTGTGCAACTTAGAGGCTCAGACCCTAATAAAACGCTGGAGCTTCGGTATCACAAGGTTTGGTGGAACTTGGTAGGACGGGGTGGGGCTCGGGTGGTGGATTTGGAAACTTCTCTATGGGTGGTTTGAGTAGTGGTTTTCAGGGCCTCCAGGGTGCTTTCAGTGAAAGGTCAACAGAGTTTGTGCAGAATGGATTCCCCGACCTTAAGACGGAGCTCGACGCGGGTCCTTTGAGGGCTAGCTAAAAACATAGCATTTTTCGAGATGTGTTGGGGGTGGAGTTGGGTCAATCAGAGAATGATGGCATTCGGACTAAAGGAGGCTCTTCTGGAGGTGGTGGATAGTCTTTCAAATTTTTAGTGAAAATTGACGGACATAAAGGCAACAAAATAAAGAAAGGAAAAACAGTTCAGGAGAGTTCTGAATGCCCAAACTTGGTTTTTGGGGTGGATTTACACTTCGATAGCATGATGGCAGAATCTGAACTAATTTTGGTTGGAAAGGCTAGAAGGAAATTCTTCACTGTAGATTTTATCTCTGAGTGGATACAAACTAGTTGGGCAGAGGCCCTTGATAGAGATGTCGAAGTTATTATGCTATCAAAAGGATGGTTCACGGTGACTTTCAAAAACACAAAAATGATGGAATGGGTTATGGCGAGGCAATGGGGCTTTGGCATTGCACATGTACTCTTCAAAAGGTGGACTCCACTATTTGATGCTAATAGAAAATGGGTGGATGAGATTCCGATTTGGGTTCGTCTTCCTGCTCTCACGCCTCATTTTTGGATCATGGAGGTTTTTAGGGCTATTGGAAATAGTTTGGGAACTTTCCTGGAAGTGGACATGTCTTTCATAGAATCGAATCCAAGAATACGACACGTATATTGGTCAAATTGGCCCCAAGAGAAGGCCTAATTCGGAAAATTGTTTTGAACACGGAAGGACACACTTTTGAGCAGGTGATTGACTACGAACACCTTCCTTTTCGATGTCATAGATGTCACATTTTGGGTCATCTTACCAGGGATTTCCCATTGGGTTTCAAAAAAAGCCGAAAACAAGAAAGGGGCTCCTCCATCCATGATCGCGCTAGACAGGATATCCCAGTCTCGTTGGAACCCCCAAAGGAGAATAACGGTATTTTTTCAGGGCAACACGTGGCAACAGCTAGGAATCAATTTGCCAAGGGAATGGCACAAGTTACAGTGGTTGAAGCCTAGATGACTGAGAATAGAATAGACCTGGATGAGGTCGCCCAGTTGGAGATGATAGACATGGTGGTGGAGCAGCCACTGCCTTCCCCTGCTGATCTTGCTTCGGATTTCGCGGGTACTTTCCCTTGCCCCTGCTCTCCTATTTTAAACTCATTTGATATTTTATTCTGTAATTCGGCTAAGCCTGGTCCCTCCAAGCTAGCTTCCTTGCCTTCTCTGTGTGTTAGTAACTTATCTGTGGCTATGGAAAATATTATTACCACAATTCCTAATCTTTCAATTGACATTATCCCCTATAACTTGAGACCCAGAGAGAAAAAACTCATTGAGAAGGATCTTTTCAGGGGTTTAGGGAAGCTAACTAATATTGAAAAGGTGAAAAAACTCGGGGGTAGGAAGTATGACCTTTCTAAATCGCAACTCAAGGGCATCATTGACATTGTGGATGGGAGGAAATTATCCCTTAAAGGGGCGCTTAGAGAAGCGAGTTCTCCGGTCCCAGTTACCAAATGATTCTTCTCTCTTTTAACTGTAGGGGTTTAGCTAGTGAACCCAAAAAACTAGCTTTTAAAAACCTTGTTCAATTGCATCATCCAGACATCATTATGCTTCAAGAAACTCTGGGTATTGGGGCATAGATCTCTCAATGTTTGTCTTCTTTACTTCCAAATTGGACTTTTTTTTCTTCCGATGTCAGGGGCTGTTCTCCGGGGCCTCATAATAGGACATAAGAATAATTCAGTTAATATGATCAATTGTTGGACCTTAGATTCTCTGATTGGCATGGAGGCCTACTCCATGGAATTGGGCTCAACCTTTAAGGTGGTTAATATCTATGGCCCCTGTGTGGAAAGGATTACTTTCTGGGACGGTTTGGGGAACAAATCCTTTATGAATGGCTCTAATCTGATTGTGGGGGGGGGACTTAAATTTTTCTTTGGGTCGTTCAGAAGCGTGGGGCCTTTGTGCTCAGATGGATCCTATGGCAGATTATTTCCTGAACATGATGTGGGAAGGTTCATTGTTTGACCCCTCTCTCACTAAAATAACCCCCACATGGAGGAACAACAGAGTGGGTGAGGCCTGCATTGCCAAAATATTGGACAGGTTTCTGCTTAGTGATGAATTTTTCAACAGTCCTTTTGGCTTTAGGCAATGGGTTGGTCCTGGTGGGATCTCAGACCACTCCCCTATTTTCTTGGAGCTAGTGGGCCCATTCAAGAATCTTCCTGCCCCTTTCAAATTTAATGCTGATTGGCTCAAGGAGGTGAAATATCACCAATTGGTGCTGGACCATTGGAACAATTCCCCAGTGAGTGAGGGTTATTCTCATGCCTAGGATTTCATTGATAATATGAATAATATTAAAAAAGCCCCCATACAATGGGCCAAAGACAAAGCCTAAGAAGACCTGGAATCTATTAACATCATAAATGAGTCCTTGGGATCCTTGTACAATGATGGGGTGAATGGATTTGTGGACGAATAAGCCCAGAATAGAATCAAGGAATTGGAGACTAGAAGGAAGAAAACACCTAATGACAGAGAAGAGACGTGGCGCCTGAGGAGTAGGGCCATATGGCTGGCAGTTGGAGATGAAAATACAAAAAAAATTCGCAATTAGAGGAAAAATTCAAATACAATTTGGGAAATGAATAATGCAGATGGGGTTAAGGCTAAGACTTTCAAGGATTTATCCATTATGGGGAGAAAACACTTCAAACACCTTTATTCTGCTCAGGAAGGGGTTAACATCAGGGAAGTCATTCAAGTTTCTCAACTTTTTCCTATGTATGCTGACGAAGACAATAATAACCTACTTTTGGCCCCAGTGGAAAAAAAATAGGTTGAACATATTTTGAAAGCTATGCAATCTGATAAGAGTCCGGGGCCTGATGGTTGGACCGAGGAATTCTTTAAACACTTTTTTGATCTGATGGGAGATTCCATAACTAATGTGGTGGAGGAATCTCGGTTACATGGCCACATACACGACGTCATCAAATATACTTTTCTGGCCCTCATTCCAAAGAAATATTACCCCTCCTCCTTCGAAGATTTTCGTTCGATCTCCCTTTGTAATTGTATATATAAAGTAATCTCTAAAATAATTGCTAATCGATTAAAACCTATCCTCTCTAGATCCATCTCTAAGGCACAATTTGGTTTCCTGGATGGAAAAAAAATTCATGAAGCTATTGGGGTGGCTCAGGAGACTCTCCACAGTATTAAGCTATCCCACAAAAGATATATGGTGGTTAAGATTGATCTCTTGAAGGCATATGATAGGATCAATTGGTTGTATATTAGAATTCTATTGACCCATCTTGGGTTCCATATTGATTTTATTAATTGGGTCATGTGTTGTATTACTAATATTTCTTTTGTTGTTCTTATTAATGGAGCAGCCTCACATTTCTTTACAAAACAAAGAGGTTTGAGATAGGGATGTCCTTTGTCTCCGTTACTTTTCCTCCTGGCAGCCGAAGGAATCAGTCAACTCATTCATCAAGCTAAAAGAGCAGGGACCCTTGGGGGCATTGAAGTGGATGCAAATTTATTTATTACACATATCTTTTTAGTGGATAACATCATGTTATTCAGTGGTGGTAGTAGAAGTGAGGCCAAAAATCTGAAGGAAATATTGGACCTCTTCATTAAGGCAACAGGCTTAACTATTAACAACAAAAAGTACTCCATTTCTCATGAGGGCATCTCAGAAGCTGATCTCAGATGGTCCTCTAGTCTCTTTCCCTTTATTCAAGAGCCTCTGGGTACTTGCATAAAGTACTTAGGTTTTATGCTTAAGCTAGATGGATATCACAGACAAGATTGGTCTTGGCTTGTGTCGAAAATTGAGAAGAGAATTAATTCATGGAGTCATAAGTGGCTCTCTAGAGTGGGAATATTAATACTCATTAAATATGTCTTATCAGCCATTCCAGTCTATTAAATCAATTTAGGTTGGGTCCCTATTGGCATCCTCAACAAAATCAAAAGCATTTGTAGCAATTCCTCTAGTCTGGAAAGGAGGACAAGAAAATCATCCCTTGGGTGGCATGGGATAAGATTGCAACACCTAAGGAATGGGGGGGCTGGGGTATCAAAAAATTTAAAACTTTTTCTTCAGAACTAGTCGCTAAATCTATTTGGAGAATTCTTACTGGAAATAAATTATGGACCTCGATGTTCAGAAGAAAATATATTGATCCTGTTTCTCTAAAGGACTAGATTAGAACTTCGAATAAAGACACTAAGAGAGTATCCAACATATGGAAAGCTACTATACTTTCTTTTGATCTTGTGGGTCAAGGACTTGCTTGGAATATTGGTAACGGGGAAAGCTATAGGATTGATCTAGATCCTTGGGTTGGTTGTGGTGGCAACTATATATTATTGGAGGGCCTTATAACCTATCTGCTCCAAAAGGGCCTCTTTTCACTTGCCCAGATCCAAGATCTGGGTCAGACCACCATTTGGGCTCAGGCCTAGAAAATATCGGATCAGTTAAGTCTGGAAATTCAGTGGGCAGATGAATGGAAAACCTACATTCAAGAACTTGAAAACACCCACGTTCGTATTAAAGAGCCTCCTGATAGCCTTGTCTGGATTCATTCTAAATCAGGGATTTACACACCAAAGGATGGTTATGCTCATATTATGACCACACAAGAGGTTGGGAACAAGGAATGGTGGTTCAAGGCCCTTTGGGAGATTGGCTGCCTGGAAAAATCCAAACTTTTGTTTTGGAACATTCTCTTCCGAAAAGTGCCGACGTGGGATACACTACAAAAACGTTTTCTCAACGGTCTTGGGTGGTGTTTTCTATGTAAAGAGGTGGAGGAAACTATTGACCACCTTTTCATCTTTTTTCCTTTCGCAAGGAAGGTTTTGGAATACACTCTCGCACTTTGTGATGTGGATTTTTTCTGGGTGGGAAATAATTGCAATGATGCATGGAAATATTGGTGGGATCAATACAGTTACCCAGACAACAAATGTATGCCTCTAATTATTACATGGGGTATATGGCTGTCTAGGAATAAATGTATTTTCAAAGACTCACTTTCCTCCCTGGCTCTGGTGGCTAGTCAAAGTGCTTCCATTTTCTCGGCCTACTAGTCCACTCCATCAACATCAAATCCTAAGAGGGTCCTGATTGAAAACATTCTCCAGAATATAACCTGGGCTTATTTTGATGGTGCAGCTACACAGGGGCGGTGCGGGGCTGGCCTGGTCATACATGAAAGTTCAAATTTTTCTTTGTTGGCCTAATTCGGTCTTGGAGCGAGAACAAACAATTTCGTTGAGCTCCAAACTTTAAAACTTCTGATGTGCTGGCTTCTTCACCTGGATATCACAACGATTCAAATATTTGGGTATTCTTTGAATGTCATAAATTGGTTTAACAACATGCAGAGATGTAAAAATTATTTATTACTGCCTATTCTTGATGAGATTCATTTACTTAAAACACATTTTACATGGATTTCTGTTTTCCATATTTACAGGGAGCATAACCAACAGGTTGATGTTTTCTCTAAGAATGGTCTTAGACAATATCAGGGCACGTGGTCGATAGAAGAAAGAGATGGTATGGTGGTCCGTGTGTCGGACACCAGACCATACTAGTTGAGGGCCATCCCTCTATATGTTGGTTCATGCTTTTATTTTACTTATTTTCCTCTAGCATTGCTATATTTCCTGAAGCTATGTACATATTTCATATCATAACACCTTCAAACATATTTTTATGTATCTTTCTGGAACATACATACTTTTAAATGTTTTATTTTATTTTTATACTTTTCGGTCTCTTCGCTGTGAAGGGACTGGGTCTGGGATGGATTTATGCCATTGTCTTATATGGTGGGTGTTTCTCCCTATATTAGAGGCCCACTTTTGTTGACATGTCTTTGGTTGCTATACTCTTAGACCATGTTAGTAGGTTTCTGCCTAGTATGGTTTTTGAGCGTTTACTTGATCTCACAGCTGGTGCCACTAGCATATTTGGCCCAATTTCCAACGGCCAACTCATCGCTATTCCAACACATAGGTGTCACAAGAGTGACAATTTGAGGTGGGGAAAAACGTGGTTAGCCATTACATCACAATTCCGACACATCAATAAAGTGTCGGAAGAGCGACACATTTTCCAACGTTTCCAGACAGTCGTCGCTCTTCTGACATTATCCAAAAGCATCGCTCTACCGACGTTAGACAAAGCGTCGCTCTACTGACGTTATACAAAGTGTTGCTCTACTGACGTTATACAAAGTGTCGCTCTACCGACGTTATACAACGTGTCGCTCTACTGACGTTAGAAAACACCTCGCTCTAGCGACGTATGAAAAAACATCGCCTAGCGACAGTGTAAAATGTCGCATTACCGACGCTCTTTCATTGAAAATAAATTTAAAAAAATAGCCACACGTCGCTATAGCAACGGGAAAAATACGTCGCTCTTCCGAAAGAATGAAATTTAAAAAAAGTTGAATGTCTCTTTTCCGACGATAACAGTCTGTCGCTCTTCCGACGAAATGAAATTATAAAAAAAACCTACGTGTCTCTCTTCTGACAGAAAGGATGCGTCACTCTTGCGATGAAAACAAAACATCGCTCTTCCGACGGAACCTAAATGTCGCTCTTCCGACGAAAACTAAAAAATATTTTTAAGAAAATTACTTAGATAAATCCTGCATGGAATTACATACTAAAATGATTTTGTACCTTCAGACATGGATAGTGACTTATCAGAGGTTATATTTGGTCCAATATAGATTCACAAGTTATGTCCACTGAAAGACTTTGAGAGAGCATTTACAAAAAAGTAATGAAAAGTTGTAAAGTTGTACCAATAGTAGGAATTACATCTGAAAATTTTCTGTACCATCAGCCATCGATAGTGGCTTATCAGAGGTTATGTTACCAGAAATGAGAAGTGTGAAACGAAACAAAAAATGGATACGATATGAAAAACTGAAATGTGCCTATGATGCCTATAAGACCCTACATGAAATAGCCTAGGATTTCAAATGTAACTCACCAAATACTAAGTAGTCACATATGCTAATAGCTTTATAGCTGCCACAACTATATAGGTATATAGGATGATATTTCAAGTTACATATTCTATTGCGTTGTTCTAATCAATGTTTTAAAACTCATCTTGGCCACAGAATTCGTTGAGGGTCAACTCAGACTCAACTTGGAGTAACCATGATCAGACCAGTTTGAAGTTAATGACTCTATTTATTAAAAATTACATCATATATTTAGGTTTTAATGAAAAAATATATTTTAAATATTCCAAACCATCAGAGACAAAATTATGCTCATGTATATACTATATACCATGTAAGGGTGAATATATCAAAATCACATCGAGTACAATACATATAAAAAACATAATACATAATCTATGAGGCTCTAAATGGAGTCCCAAACACATGCTACTATCTATTGGCCTACTATAAATCACTGATCAACATTATCAATCATCAAAATCATCAACATTGCTAGAAATGGAATCCTCAGCATGAGATACATCATCATCCTTTGGCTTTGAGACTCAAGGGCATGTAGGTCTCATATCTCTGTATCATGCAACTTAGCACTACAAGCACAAGAAAAGCTCAAAATGGGTTGGCTAATTACCGAAACACCAAAATGCATTAACTATCACCGTACATGCTATACATAAAAATGAAATAATCGATGAACATAAACAGAAATATATGGCACCTGTCCCAAGCATAAACACATGGACAATAAACTATACTAGGAAGTATACTAGCATTTGGTGGTAAAGGTCTTCCCCTACCCAATGTCCATAATTTCCATTTCAACCATGGTTGGATCACAATCATCCTTACCATGTTCATGTGGTTTCACAGTCTTTGTGATAGCAAGCACTAATGCCTAAAACTTGTTGTTTACGTTGCATGTATTCGGTGGCTAGTTGTGCCTTCTTTCTCTTCTCTCCCTGACTACATGATGATATTGATAATGTGGTTGACCATCCAATATTTGGGACCACTAGGATAATGTGGTTGGCCTCTAGCATGGTATCAGAGCTGGGGCGGCGTTGAAGAACAATTGAAGCTCTTGAGAAGGTTGAATTTTTGTGGCTCACTAACCCTTGCTGTGTGAAGTCTCTTAAGGCACTGTGCAAAGCTCCATTGGTATGCATAATTTCCTATGTGAATCCTTGTTCTATGATCCAGATCTGTGGAGGCCTGAAGGGTAGCGAAACTTTTCTTTGGGAGAGGCCTAGTACAGGCCTATATTATCTCCTTTCTGTTTCAGGCCTAAAATTCTGAGGTCTGAGATCATGATAGAAAGTCTCTATCTAAGGTAATCCAAAGATGTAGAAGGGCATCCAAACAACTACAGACTAATTTTTCTAAGGCACCACAAGTGCGGTTCTAAGGCAATTATGAGAAGGTTCTTAGGCTATGGTCAAAGGCTATGACAAGTGGAATTCTTTTTTTATTCGAAAATTCTGAATCTTATGGTTAAAGGCTATGTTACATCTTTGTGATAAAAAATTTGATGACAAAAAGGTTGTCCTCATTGTATGCATCCCATAATATCAATCGTGACAATATTTTTATTAGTCTCTATGATCTGAGTTTTGCAGTAGTTCATGCGATGATCATGTAGTAGTCTCTATGATCTGAATTTTGTAGTAGTTCATGTGATGATCATGTAGTAGTCTCTATGATCTGAAATTTGTATTAGTTCATGCGATGATCATGTAGTAGTCTCTATTGACTCTCAGTAGAATCTATGAAGATCAACTGTAGAAAAGTCATGAAATTTTAAACTAGAATCTCTATGGATGTGTCAAATCATGCGAATCATGGCTATGCAGGTGAAGGTTGTGTAAAATACAAAGTGAGCAACCCTCTCTCTGTGGATGATATAAGTTTTGTGCATTTATAAGGATCTGATCCTAAGTTCTTTTGTTATGGCATATTTTTGAGGACCTAAAGTCATGGAACCATGCAAAAGTCTTGAAGCTTATTCACTAAGTCTGTGCTCCCTCATGTAAAAGGTTGGATCCAAATTTCCTTACTTGTGGAATCCATTCTAGGTATCCAATTTAGTTGGAAGGTATGTTGTATTAAATATGAAAGTGGCCTATTGAGGCAAAGACAACAAATCCTATCCTATCTTGAGAATATAAGAACGTAAGCTCATTTCTGACAAAAAGATCAAGCATGATATGAAATATATACATATTTAGTATATACCTAAAATTGCTATTGTATTGCAACCATTCTATACAATGGGTTTCATCCTGTGGGGTTTTATTTCAACACATTTAGTTATAGCCTCTCGTTGTATCTCATCCACATTTTGGCACACCCAACCAAGCAGGCTTCCTGAGCCAATACCATTCAAGAAGTTTGCATATGATTCAAGACGTTTTGGTAGAAGGACCTTCTTGCTTTTCTGGATGCAATGCTTGCTAGAAGAAACTCCTTTTTAGCCATTTCCAACGCATTTTACACATTGTTTTCTGTATAGACACGGACCTGTATATAAAAGAGTGTTAGTAGTATCAAAACAAAGTTACAAACACTTGCTAGCAGCTGAAGACATCAAAAGTATGCTGCTTTTTGAAATGGTAAATCGTAATTTTGTTGTAGTAGGTAATACTTGGGGAGTCACTGGCAGCACGTAGAGAAAAAAACATGCATTAATGAAGTTATACATGGTAAAATTATGAGCCTGTATGTCATCATTTCAGACCTCAAAATTTTCAAGTATTTTATTCAAATATTTTACAAAATAGCTTAAGGATGCTTTGTGGACTGATTGGAAAGAACAAAAGGCAAAGCAATAAAATAAGATCATGTTTCAGTTCATAATAAAATGCCACATACCACAGGATCAGAGAATGCTCCACTGCAAAGATCAAAACAAAAAATTGGTTCAGAACCATCAAGACCAAATGTCCGTCCAAATTTACGTCGCTCCTCTCCTGTTTTAAACCTTGTTCCAGTAGAAAGAAGTGTTGGAAGCCACTAAAAATAGGAAACAAAAAATAATTAGTTTAAACAAAAATGGACATTGGTTACATTTTATGGTTTTGAGATAATTGTTGTTATCACTATGTTATTCCCAGTGGAAATATTTCTAGGATGAAGGGTTTTCGATATGTTATGTTTTGGAGCTCGAAGAACATAATGCCAACTATTTTGAAGAGGATTTAAGAGCTAGAAATCCCAAATTGTTCTTCTTGTTATTATGTTTCAATAAAGTCTAAGGGGCCTCATAAATTCAAATAGAAATTGCTAATGGCCATTGCAAAAGAAATATTACTTCTCAAGTTAAGACTCACTATTTATTAAGAACATTCTATATTTACTATCTGAGTATGATTGTTCTTCTTGTTATTATGTTTCAGTCAAGTCTAAGAGGCCTCATAAATTCAAATAGAAATTGCTAATGGCCATTGCAAAAGAAATATTACTTCTCAAGTTAAGACTCACTATTTATTAAGAAAATTATATATTTCCTATCTGAGTATGTTCCTTTAGAAACTCTAGTCCGAAACTCTGAAAGAAGGATAAAAGCCAATGGTATTTGGTTTGCTATAGTAAGGATGAAATACCTCATATGAAATTACATAAGATCACATCTGAGTCATACTGTTCTAGAGTAGATGACACTAATGCACTTACAGTATCAGGAATCATAAATCGTTTTTCTAAGAATACCACATCAAAAAATAAGACCATAGTACCCATAAATCATCTATATAAGTCATAGTGTCAAACACCTATGCCAAGACTTTCATGACGAGAAGCAGGACGATAACTATAGATTCCAACAAGATGTACAAGAGCATGTCTCTGAGGGATAGACAAACCATCATAGAGCCATCGTGAGAGGATAAAACTGTGCCAAGGTTGAATTTGTCATCATTCAATGCTTAGTACAGGCCCGTAGCCTTATGACAAGGATATTCAATATCATATATTGAGTAAACAAGTTGTCAAAGGAGACAATCTTCTTGTTAAGGACAACACTCACAAATTTGTGCACAGTTTGTATGAAGTTAGAACCAGTTTACTGTCATGGGGTGACACTGTCTCAAGTCAGAATCTGGATTATGTAGATGCAGAAACAGGTGAATCACGCCTGCACAATTATCTGGAAGGTTCTAGTCATCATGCTTCCAGGTATAAAATACGGTCACAAGAAGAAGTGGCATGCATCCTGTTAGAATGAAGCATCCTTGTGAGAAGGAATGAACAAGGTAGCAGAAAAGAAAAGGTTGCAGTGGTAGAATATTTTTTATGGATTGGCAGTGACTATAACATTTTTTGAAGGATTATGTGGCACCATAGCTTTGTCTATGCCAAATAATATTTTCAGGACAACATTGAAAATGATTCCAGCTTACCAATTTTTTCATTTGGATGTTACCCTGCTCTAGATGTGGACTAAGCACAAAGGAAAGGAAGGCACTATTTGTCGAAGAATAATTTTGTGATGAGATTCTCAGATTTCATGCACTCCTAGAAAGAAAAAATGTCCTCAAGTAGGAGCCAGACGTTATTCCATAACTTTGCATGGCTTTAATTCTAGACACATAAAGGTTGTTTTGGATAAAGAAAAATAGTTATTTGAGTCTTGGGTTGGTTACCACAAGCAGTAAAGGTACCCTTGTGACAGGCACCAAGAGATCAGACAACAAATAAAAAATTCCAGGGCTACAGAATCTGGTGTTACTTTCGCTAAACTTTCCCAACAAACAACTGATCATGGGGATTCCATGGAGATAATGTATGTAAATCCATTATTTCTAATAGCAATGACCTTATTGGGAGAATAAATACTGTTTATATTAGTACCTGGTACAATTCTATGGAAGCCATGCAAATTGAAGCTAAAAATTCATACGAAATATGTGAGGGATGTGCCTGGAATACCTTTATTGAGTTAGCCTACTAAAGAAGATACAACATCTCTCACCCCCCAAAATCTTTAGACATTGATAATTGGACATAATTTCAAGTCTGAAGAGGAATGTTCTGTCTAATGAAGATGGATTTCGATTGGCATTGTATATGCAGTATTGGAAAGAGGGACCTTGGAAGAATTTTGTGATATGACCAAAGAACATGGAATCCTAGGGACTAGAGATACTGAACTCGAACTTCTTGTATGAGATGTTGAACAGGGGATTCAAGGATAAATTTATGATATGTGTCAATACCTTCTATCATATTTTAAGAGTTTCAGGTCATATGATGATACCGCAATGGAAATAAGTACACAATTTTGCGTCTGTTGTATATCATGTTGTGACTTGTCCCATTTTACAATGACAAAGAAAGGTGGACTGGTTGAATTTGCAGTGAAAATATCTGTTGTAGCAAGCTTACAGATCAATCTGGAAAGATAAATTTTCTACCAGGAAATAATCCAAATGCAACTAACTTGGCAGGGACAAAGTGGTAGCCTTAGAGGAGACCACTAAAATACGAAGTCTGGGTACACATATCCCTACCTTGGTAAATTATATAGTGCAAATGTTGACTGTTGTAAACTTTATTTAGGCTGAAGATGTTACACCAGAAATTAGAAAAGCAACAAATGCTAATATCACGCAACTCAATCACCTGACTTTTTGCTTGATTCGCAGATTTCGAAAGATAAAAAAATTGAGATAACAAAGACCCAACCTTGAAACATGGTTGTGGAGAAAACCATATTGGAAAAGGTATGACAGGAGCACTTAACCTGAGACCCTTTGTGTGTATATATGCATATTCTTTATAGTTTAATACCTACAAGAAGCTGACCTAAAAAATATTGCTGAGCCGACCTTAAACCCATATATAAATTCAGGACTGACCTATAAGTTTGAACTTTGAAAGAACTATGGCTGACTTTCGATGGATGGTGTCATTTGAGGGCCAACCTATACGATGGGAAGAATTGGTGATTTTCCTACATTGCTTATGAAAGAGACCAGCATTGAAGGACCTTTGGAGGCTAGACGCCCCACATGGAAGCCTTACTAAAGAATATAGAACAACTTTCATGGCTTGTGCCCTTTAGATTTTGTACATGTGGCTTGAAAAGCCCCTGCATTTACATTTTTAGATCATTATTGTGGATGAAGATGAGTTTGACCCCTTTCATATGCTACATTAAGTGTTTTCACTTAGAAAATTATTATTTTATTGTAATTGGAGCTTGAGCCTTTCTCCCTATAGATAATAAGCCATTTCCTCTCATTTTATCATCGTTGTATTGGGAAGAAATCCCTTAGCAAGTTTCAAATTTCCATAATTTTTACTTTCTCTCAAATTTGGCTATAGATGGATAAGTTGAACAACCCCTTGGAGAATACTTGTTGAAGTGGAAAATTCTCTTTTCATGCATCATTATTGGTGAAAATTGATGGATGCATGCTAAATTAAATAAATTGTCTTTCTTTATTTTATTTAAGACTTTTTAAGTTGATGGATACTAGTTATGAGGTATTCACCAAAGTAATTGCTAGTATTTTTATCTCATTATCTTTCTTCGACAATATTTCCATCAAGTTCTTATGAGGCGACCTATGTGAAAGCTCCCTCCCTTAACCATCCTTGAAGACTGTAGAACATCTAGGTCAAACCTATAACAGATACAAGTAATGTCTCCCTTAGTCTTTGAACCTAAATCCATTCTAATTTATCTACAAGTGTGTTAATCTTGAAACTCCATACGCACAAAAAATATATTGGCAAACTAACACACTGATCCTCAACCGTCCATCACCTTTTTTCCTTTTAAAGATGTTTTAAACCATTTTGTAGGGGTTTATTCTTCGAAATCACCTTGTAATTTCTTGATTGTGTGTGTTTGGAAACATTTCTTTAAGTTATTTCGGTTGATCTAAGCTTTTCAATCAACCATAGGACCATTCGAACAAAAATCTAGAAATTATCTTCAAAACCTTTAAAACCCTAGCAATCCTATCTTAGGGAGAACCCCCCCCCGCTTGAGTAGGATGAGATCTAGCCAGAAGTCAAACGAGGGTTGGTAATGTGATGGATATTGTGTTTCTATACCATGCTCGAGTATGAATCATGGAGAGAATATCTTGGTGGATCTGCATCAACATCAATTACTAAGCTTAGATTGGTCTGTGTAATAGCTTGAATATGGTTAAGATATAGCTTAGAGAGTGTTGAATAGGGAAACATAGACTGCTACAGAGATCAACTTCATATGGTCATGATACAGGTAGAGATCTTTCATTATGGCTTGTATAATGGTTCACTCATATCAATGCTAACCTTAACCAATCATACAAGATCAGCTATTATATAAACATTAGCAATAAAACTATGTTTCTACTTAAGGTTTATAAGATACACACGTTGGCACAGAGATAGTAAGGCTATGTACTTATTACTATGATTCTGGTCAGTGTTAATAAGGTATGAAATGAATAGGGAAACCAAGATCATTACGTCATAACAAGGAGCTTAGCTTGAATATGGAGTTCCTGGTCACTGTAATCTAAGACCTGTATTAAGGATATCATGTTTATACAAATATGTGTTATTCCATTATGTGTAGTTACATCAAGAAAATCTTGGTCACTGATTCAATGGACTTGATTCATTAGTACTAATAGCATAGTGAAATCAATAAGCTTATAGATTCAATAGAGATTACAACTAGCTTAAGTAAGGTGATAGAGTGATAGTTACTAAGCTTAAGATGGGCATCATAGGTACAATACAGTCTCTTATATATACCAATATGCTTTTAGGTCCATATAACTGTTATCATTGTAACTAATACATGGGAATCAAAGAAGAGAGATAAGGTTGAATACATTACTCAGCTTAAGCTAATACAACTCTTTTCACTAATAAAAGATGGAAAGAGCGTATTCAATGATATCGAGCTAGAACAGGAACATGCATTTCTTACTATTGAGCTTACATTACACCTATGTCCACATTAGCTATTGAAATACAAGATGATTTATTAGGTAGAAAATTGTATGCTATTACTCTTTCCTTAACCTGTATGATGAATATGGACATTGTAGTGTACACTAGAGTAACATTGAAACGTTTATAAAAGACCAATATGAGATAATGTAGATTAGGGAAACAATATCCTGATATAAACTATACAAGCTTATGGATCCGGATATCATTTGAGCCTATACTACGATATGTATATTTTTTATCACTTTATTATGATATATTGATTGGCCTAGGATTAAGGGACATTTCAACATCCCGGAGCACTGGACATTACACCATTGGCTTGGCACCTTGGTACAAGGGTTTTAAGGGTACAATTGAAAGAACAACTATAAAGGATAATTGTGTGTCTTACACGATTAGTGGCATCATAGAGGAAATTAATGAGACAACATTAAGAATTATAGAGTTTCCTGTTCGCAAGTGGACTCGGGATTACAAGGAATTTCTGGAAGCATTGATGACTGGGAATGATAAGATTAAAGAACCATTCATAAGGGACTACAAAGAATACAATACTGAAACCAGGGTCCATTTAGAGGTGTCATTGTCTGAAGAGAATATGAAGATTTCACTTCAAGAGGGCCTTTTAAGGAAATTCAAACTGACTACTACAATCAATACAAGTAACATGCATATTTTTGGCTCAAAGGGAATCAAGAATAAATATGAGACCTCTGAGCAAGTTTTGGAGCACTTCTATCATATCCATCTTGAATTCTATGAAAAGAGAAAGAAAGTCCAATTGGACAACCTTCAGCTTGATTTGCTGAAATTGGACATTAAAGTCAGATTCATCCTAGGAGTGGTAAATGGAGAAATCATAATGAACAACAGGAAACATGCGGAGTTGCTTACAATCAAATAGATGAAAAAACACTTACAAAAAAACAGATAATAATCATGAACAAGCTTAATATTTAATTATGAACTGTAAAGGAACTTACAAAATGTGACACTACGAACCTAGTCAAGTGCACAAGAAAAAATATCTTGAACATGACCGCGGTTGACAAGTTGTATTGCTCATGATGCAAGAGGATTTGTACCTGTGCTGCCAAGTCATTCAAAATCCATAATTATCTATACAATAAATACAAGTAATTGATGTAGTATTTTTTACTCTAAGATGCATTCTTATGATAATGTTAGAACATATGTTGAAAATGTCAAAACATACTTGAATAAGCTCCTCTTCATTTCAAGAACAATTTATTGGAGTCGCCTAAACTTGGAACAAGCCTCCCACGATCTGAAAGAGTGGCAACTAAGTCAACAATGACTTTTTTGTTTCTACGTTGGATCAAGGGAGGTTTGCTCCAAGATTAAATCACTCCAATAAATTATTCTCTACTAAACAGGGCCAACCACGTGAAGGTGGAAGCTCTTATGGCCCCTCCCCCCACATCACTCTCAATTCCCTAATACCCAATCTATATTTCATTTTTTACTTTCATGAGCAGAAAAAAAAATTCAATAACTAATAAAAAAACAATTCAAGAAAAATTAAGCAAGAAAACATTGAAAGTGCTTGACATAAAAATAGTATGATAAATGAGTTTTTAATATAACGCAAAAAACGTTCCAAGTATGGTAACATTTGTCTTATAATAATACAATATTTTACATTATCAAATTTTCTTTTTCTTCTTCCTACTTCTAAAGCTCCTAACTACATCATCAACATCATCGTGCTCTACTCCTGTTTCGTGCCTTTCCCGCACTGCTGACCTAGTTGCGTAGTCACGATGTCTGGTCTCATCCAGTGACGGGGCATCGCCTACAAAAGAAGATAATACTAAATTTTAATTGTCAGTTTTTAAATATCATTGAACTAGTTCGGTAATATTAATAAAAAAAATTTGCAATGAGATTATTTACCTAGTGCACCAGTTGTCACCGTTGGGACCGTTGCCCTGTCTTCCTCTCTAGTGATAAGATCCTCAAGTACAACATTCTCTATCATTTAAACAAAAAACGTTATAAGGACAACCATCAAGGTATAATTAGAAAAAATTATAAGTGGAAATTAATTACCGTCATGGTCCTCGCTGATAGTAGCATTGTCGGCCTAGTCCCCACTACAATGATCAGGTTGCACGTTAGGAACATGTTCTTCTAGCAATATTTCGCTCTCAACGCACTATTCTACAACTAGGTTATTTGGATCGTTGAAAGTGTTTCTCCCCTAATTTAAACAGAGTTGTTAGACATTAAACTTATGGACAAAAACAAACATATTGAAAGGTTAGTGTTTTACCTTATCAGGCATTCTGGATCTTGGGACCTGTCCCAAGCTTCTACGATATTCATCTACGGCTTCATAGCCGGAATGGAAAGCGATATTTTTATCCTCCTCTGTAGTTTCCATTCCAAAGTCATCACCCTACATTACATATGATTGTGTATTTTTAATGTTATTTGATGGGATTACAAAAACGTTGGAAGGCGATACAATTAATTATAAGATGTTTAGCTACTTACAATTCTTGCGGCTAATTTCAAGTAGCTGCCCTGGCCTAGCTTGTGATGGCCCTTTTTTTCAATCCTAGCTTTGGTTGCCTTCAAGGTGTCAGAAAACATATCATCAAAAGATTGAAGTCAGATATGACGTAGCACACTTTTATTTTAGACATAGAGAAAATTAAAGCTATTGAATTAAAGTTGTAATTTACCTTGCGGGTCCAGTTGGCATTTTTCCTTCTTTCTTTGCCCTTTTCTCTTTTTCGTCATGGATGAGTGCTCTCCACTCACTCTCTGGAACTGTGAGAGGATGCTCGTATCTAGGGTTAAATTGAAATTGCGTCCTATAGGTGTCCCTGGTATATTTCAAATATTTGCCGGCTACCCGAGCCACCGCTGTTCTGTCAAATGTGCCCACCCAAAAAAGGGCTTCTAGATAATCTAGAAGTTCTTTTTTCAGGTTGGAATTTTGGGAATTCCACCTTGTGCGTATGGTTGGGCCAAAAATTACCAACGAATGGCTCTCCAAAAACTTGTAGAACTCATTGTTTCCTACACAGAAAAAAAAGATATTATCATTAATTTAAAAATAAAAATCATGATAAAATATGTTTTAGATAGAGTACATGAAATAGTTAAAATATTAAAACTTACCTGGGAGTTGTACGTGCTTTATAGGGACACCTTCATCGTTCACCAACAACGTGCCATCAATGGTCCCCGTGGAGCTGACACATGTAGCTCTAGGAAACGAAATAATATAGTTGGCGATATCAGCCTCATCACTACCAACACGTTCAGCGGTTGGCCGAGTGTCTTCTTGGGCAGGGTGCTTTTCTTGGCTGCCACCTAAAGGCGTAGAAGGTGTACGAGAGGGTCGCTCGACAATCTCTTGCCCTTGTGTCCCACTACCACCAACACCGGGTGTAGCAGGTGTCAAATAACGCTACATACAAAAGAATTGTTTTGTTAGTTTAGTTAATGTAAAAATTAAAAATCAAACTATCACAATTCATCTCATGCAGAACAAAAAAAAATATCCTTTTGATTTTTTATTATTACCTTATATGTTTCTAGCTAGGTCATAAGTTCTGTTATCCTAATTTCTATTTCAGGTGTTTGAGGCGAAGCGTCTACTAAACGCTCAAATTCCAACTTTGCTTTTCACGCCTTTTTTCGCAGCAACAAAAATGGAAATAGGGATGAAGAAAGCTCTTCCTCATAGAGGGAATCATCAGGCATACCATGGCCAGGTGTCTGCATATTTGAACAAAATTAATATTATTTCAATTATGTAAATAACTAAAATACCTGAAGATAGAGCAATGCTGGCACTTTACATGTTCTTCCGCTGGCCCCTTTCCATGATCATCCTGTCTCGGGGTTGTTCCTGTATTGCCCTGATCAGCCTGCCACATTGCAATAAAATTAGAAATGTGAAAACTTGAAAACAATATCTAACTTGAAAACACAAAATGAAAACTGAAATAATTTCTAAATTTACCTTTCTAATACATAAACTTTGTGCATTAAAGAGGCCCTAGAGTGGTTGAGTATAATTAAAAGTAAGGGTTGTAAGCCAAATTTTTATACTTACACCTTGCTAGTAGACAATTTCTGCAAAGTAGGTAGATTAGATGAGGCTAAAGAGATTTTCAGTGAAGCTTGGAATGGTATCCACAGATGGGGTAGTCGTCATAACTATATAATGGAAAATATGAAAAATAATAATAGCTCTAACTCTTACGTGTTGCAATCAACCAATTTGGCATATCCACATCATTCCCCCAAACAGTTTCCTAGATTCTATATTAAGATGCAAGAACACCTATAACAAACAGAAAAAAAGTTCACCATTTGAAATGGATTAACCCTAAATGTTCAAG
This sequence comes from Pinus albicaulis, assembly GCA_034641835.2. Classification (NCBI taxonomy): domain Eukaryota; kingdom Viridiplantae; phylum Streptophyta; class Pinopsida; order Pinales; family Pinaceae; genus Pinus; species Pinus albicaulis. The sequence goes on from JAXQQM020064893.1 coordinate 34,711, forward strand.
AAGACATCAAGCCCTTTGAACGAGTTTGTTCCTGAACAAGCCAGTTCAGCTACAAATAGTCCAACCAAGTTTTTCTAGAATTAAATGAGATTCGACCAAAATTTCAAGTCAGCTCACCATGTTGGCAAGCAAAGTTGACATGTTGAGTACTTGCCACAAATAGTGAGTAGTGTTACAGAGCATAGAAAAAGTTCTTTATTTTTCTAATATGTAAAGGGCTTCCCATAAGACCATTTCCAAGTGTAAAAAATAAATTGTTTAGTGCTATAATTCATCTTGAACAAACCAGACTCCGAATGATCTTGCAAAGTTTTTGAAAAGGAACATTGTTAGCAGGTTGTACCAATTGAGATCAATTAATACTCTCCATGGTAACAAAGTGATCGTTGCCTTATCAAACAAATTCCCCCACATACAATATCTTTTGTGATTAGTTTCTTACCTACAAGAAAAATATATTAAACCATATAGATCCATGTCCAATGGGAGGGTATAAATAGATCTCACTACTATATGCCACTCATTTCTATGGCTTGCAAAGTGACAATGTAGGTGATTGGACACTAAATACCATGCCTGCCAAATTTTTTAAAGGATAGTTGATCCTGAGACCTTGAGAAACACCACCAACGGTTATATCATAGATTCCAAATGGAGCTTTAATAACCCCTATTAGAGTATCATTGTAAATGAAATTTTGAACAAGAATTCACCATATGTGACCACTCATTGCACTGACCATTGAATTGTCAACATTACTCCCTAAGCTCACACATCAATCAAACCAGTCCATTTCCCCTCCCTCAGTAAAAGTACAGATGCCTATAAAACTAGAGGAAGATCTTCTTCCCTCCATTCTTCCCACACAATAATTTTTTGTAATCATTTTCATCTTCCTACAAATAGAAGAAAGGAACAAAGAATAGGAATAGAAATCATGTAGTGATTCCACCTGATAATGGTAAGTTGTAGGCTTCACAATTTAGAAGCTTGATTTCAAACTTGTTCAAAACCCATTGCTACCTCTTCGGGGATACATTGGTACCAAAAGAGATGCAAAGTATCTTATCATATGATTAGGATTAATAGATTTTAAATTTATGAAAAGCAAATTTGATATCTTCATAACCAATATAAGAGCTTATACCTTTTCCTCACTCACCACATCTCCAAATAATTTAACAGAGAAGTCCATACATCATGTGTCCTTTAAAACAGTTCCGTGTGAGATCCAAGGTGAGAAGAGAATCCTCAATTAAATCAAGATTAATTAACTGACCATCACTAAGAAGAAGAATGCCTTGAATGTTCCCTTATATTTGGGTCACTTCAATGAGATATCCTAATGCATTTATTGACAAGGATATAAATGAGCTAGGAGTAACTAATAAATAGCCATTTATCTTTTGATTTGTTTATTAGTTGTGGGTAGGTTTCTCTATTAAAGGTTATTTGAGTCTATGAATATCTTTTCACTGAATTTCAATGCCCTTGTTACCAGTGTGTTGATTACCAAATCATTAATTGGAAGGTGGTTGGATTCAATGCATAGATATCTGGCAGTATGTATCATTTTCCTGTGCCTCTGGTTCTCCAACATACCATCCTCCTTTTTGGATATTAGCACATCAAAAAATGAAATTTAACATCAATATCCACTTCTTATCCATAAACAGTGGGCCTATGGCCCATCTACTTCAACAGCATGGATTTCACTCTCTACAATTAATCACCATTGAGTTCAAGCTCCTTCAATTATTGTTCGTTAAACAACATGAATGCTTTGTTCAGATTTGGATTGAAATGCATTATTTATTTGCTGAAGGTGCCAAGGACAATCCCCAACAACGGTTTCAAGTGCACTCTGTTTTAACTGCTAGCAATAAAAAATACTTTGAATCTCTAGAATTTAAAACCAAGCTCCCTCAATCGGTTCTACCAGTTGTAAGATGTCTTTTCTTAGGGAATAACAAAGTTGCTGTAATTCTTGGATTCTTATGAGCATCAAATTTTAAGTTTGATCTTCATTTTTTCCCGTCCCTCATTACAAAAACTTTGTTATTTCATATAAAAAATATAGGGACTAGAATGATACCCATCTTATTGTGTTGAGTTACCATACTATCATCATGTTACTTAATGGCACTCCTTATGCTTAATCTACATACTAGTATTTTTCCTAAGCTAAATCCATTGCTCAGTTTCATGTTAATTATTGACACATAATAGTAAGAGTTAATATAAAATATCCATGTTCGAAGTGGAACCCTTGCGTATACCTTACCAATATAGAGTAAATCATAACAAAATACACTAATATTGATCCTTATCATACTCTAAGCTAGTAACACTGAATACAAAATCACTGCTATATAATAGACTATGTGTTTACATACAATATTGAACCTCTACTAATCAATGGCTCTTGTTCATCTTATACAAGTGATGTAATGAAAGCGGGAAACAAGGTGATTACTGGTACTGTTCATGAGCTTGGTGCTTATACTAGTCTAGATAGGTAGTCATAGGTCCATAACCTTAGATAAGGGTCTAACACAGCTTATTCAACAGGTACTAGTGGAATGTATCAATATCTTATATTCACTCATTATGAGCTTTAAGACTAGTATGATTACAGTTTCATATATCTGTAGATTATGCATAATACTACTACTTATGGAGTTCTATTACACTATGCTTAACTATGAACACTTCAGCTTGTTTCTCGTTTGTATTGGATTTGTTAACCACGTGTTATCTATGGGAATAGTTCAGGTCATGGATTCAAACCATGTAAGCTTGAATAGGCTTTTAACTCTTCATATTAAACACAACTATATTGAACACTATGTTACTTGTACCGATATAAGCTTTGAATACACTCTATTCTATGAGCTTATGTTGTGCTTATAACTAACATGTATTGATTAGGGAAACTAGATAAGTGTAACCTTCATAACCAGTAGTGGAATCACTTGTATTACATTAGCTTACTACCATTGTAATTATGAGCTTAAAGATTATGTGAATACAATAGGTGGAATCATTGAACATAATAGAATGGTTACCGTTGTTAATCATGTGTAATATGAAACTAGCACATAAGCTAAGTTGTACTGCTATTACTTTGTACTAATTATGTAATATATACAGGTAATCATGTACAGACTAGTGTGTACAGAACATACAACATCTTCTAGTATCTATGGTATTCATATTCCATCTTAGTGTTAGTGATAATTGTTTACATATTAGGTATAAAAGCTTAAGTAATAGTGATGGTTGTACTGCAATACTGTGAATAAGGTATGGTAACTATGTGTGATTGATCAAGTAGGGTTAGATCGTATCATCTTCATATGTTACATATGGCACTCCTTTTTATCTAAGCTCTTAGTATTCAATGATCATGGAAAGGGTTATAGGCTTATCGATATTCAATATGCTTAAGCTCATAAAAGTGCCATACGTCATTACCTGGATATGATGAAGATTATGGGAATAGTGTCAATACCAGCTTATGGTTACATGGTGTTGTATTTCAAGCTGATACTAGTCATTGTGTTTGGTCATTGGTTGTTACTTACTCATAGTACACCTAGCTTAATCTGTATAACTATGGGGCTGAGTCTGATCACCACTTCCTATATATGGGTAAATGTTCACCCTTTATTCCATATTCATTGCACTCATATGTCAACAGTCTTATACATACCCAAATAGGGACAAAATGGTGATATATAGAACCCATTATGTATTATGCATAATGAATGGTTTTATTTATATACTCTCCATGTTAGATCACTTGCTAGTACTGATTAACTGATGAGCTAGCTAGAACCATAGCGAATAAGGGGAAACAAGTGCTATGCATGTAGTCTAATCAATGGGTTACACTTCTAACATAACTATAAGCTAATCAATGCCACTACTAGCTATAAGTAATTCCATAACAAAGGTAAACCATAGGATAAGGTCAATGAATAAACTTACATTACACACATCGTATCTAGTAATCAATGAAGAGTGGCATAGGCGTATTATGAATAATAATCAAAATGGTCTTAGTCGTATGCCAATATGTAGATGCTCATAATAAAAGCCTTTAAGCTAAGATGATATAGTAATAAAATACAACTTAGTTTCAGTATTAGATGGACTGCAACAACCTGAACACAGATTACACTCATGTTTCTATTCCACTAATATTATGGGATTACTTATTATATGTAACTAACATAGGTGATACAAGGACTGTAACATGTTCGAGCTAGTTGTAAGCCTTCGATTAAGATGTAACTAGTGATCATTGTATACATATATAAAGGTAATGGAGTTTGATCATCATATATTAGCTATAGGTAAAAAGGCATACATACAATGATTCACTTTTATTACTACTAATGCTATGATTACACTATATCGTGCTTAGTATTACTACATAGTAGTGATCTATATTCAGATTAAGCTCGTTTACACATAATGGGAATAGATCAGTATCGATACTATCTTAGAACATAGAGCTAATTATGTAGAATACGTAACTATTGGCAGTACTTCATGCTTAAATATACGTAATACATGCTTTGTTCAACTTACTAGTATCTTTACCATGAACCCAATGGAATAGCTATGATTACGGAATAGAGTATACCTTATTTACATAATCAAGATGATTGAGCTTTTTGTGATTGTAATAACCAGTATTAGTTACATAAACCTGCTTGCTCATCTTTATACCTCATGTTTGGTCTGTGTTATGAGTAAAAACTCCATTGAATCTCCAGCTTTCTACGAGCCATGATTAAAGCAATGGAATAGTAACAGTGATGATTAGAGTCATACCACCATTGATATGGAATTGCTAGTAATATGTGATTACTCAATGGAATTGTTATCTCCCCGTAATTCCAGCAGATTGGTGAGACCAGAACTGCGGGGAGGACACTTGAACCACTTTGGGATTCTAGGATCTAGCCCTCCTGAATCCAAAGAGGGATCTCTCTATAAGTGCAAAGATTGATTTATCTTTAAGGCTTTTCAATGTGATATTAGGCTAGTTATTAAGAACAGGGGTTTTTGTTTGGTTTTGGATGGTTGAGCATGATTTTTAGTTGAGTGGAAAGTCCTAAAATGAAAGAGCTTTAGAGGTGGGAAGTTGCAAGCAATCAGAACAAGCTTTGGCTGATAAGATACATATAACGTTGGTTTTTAGTCCATTGGGCTATGGAGTCATAAAAGGGTTTAATTGTGCAACAATTTCAAGAGTGGTCAAAGGGGAAAGTCATCTATATCACAAGATCTTTGAGATTAAATGATGGAATGGAACAATAAAAGTGTTGAAGGGGTGGAAACAAACAATAATTTCAACTAGGATTTATTAGTCTGTCCAAACAAGAAAATCCTTTTAAGTAACTGTTTAAAACCAACCAAAGGACAGGGCTAACCATAGACTTCTTTGGACAAGTTCGTATTAAAGCTAACTCAATAGACAAACAATCCAGTAATCCTCATAATTACTTTCAGAAGGGATGAAAACAGATAAGAAAAACAAAGTGCAGCCTAAGATAAGATAAGATACTTTTAAATCTAAACTGCTTTCCACATACACTTAGGGAAACTTTCAGAATTACCTTTGGAGAAAGAAGCTAGAAAACAGGGCACACCATCACTTTTCTAGTCTATCTTTACTGAGCATATAATGAAAATAAAATTCAAGAACAATGTTTAAAGTAAATAGTAGGACAAGGGAATGCCAACATTCCTAACTGCTTGAACTGTATTGAATCATTCTTAAATACACAATTTAGAGGAAAACATTGAGATAAATCTTATCAGTCAGAGAAGGGTACTGTAAACAGTAAATCCTAACTCTATACTTGTTGTTCTTTATCAGAGAATAAATGGACAAAATGGCATACATGAAAGGAAAACAATAACACAGAAAGAAGCACTTCACCAGTGATATAGACCAGGATCCCAAGAATCAGCTTGTTTATTGATGTCAATCCAGTTACATTCTTCAAGTCCAATGTTTCAGTTCAACAATCATCTTCTCTTCTCAGCCTAACTTATTTGATTACAAACAGAGCTTCAAGAGCCTCTGAACACTATTTACAAGTGGAAGGTTTCGAGCAAAAGTATTACATCAAAGTTCTGCAACCAACCAACAACCAACCCTTTACAATGAGCTCCTCAAGAAGATTTTATAGAAAGAATGAGGAGGTCGAAAGAGAGAAAAGATATACAGTCTCAATTAATACATTTTAATGCTTCTTGGCCTTTGAGGGGCTCAATGGAGAAGTTTATAGATATTTCTCTGTATTAATTGGCTTTACATTAAGTGTTAAGCTCGCTGGGGAGATTTTGTTGACTTTAAGGCTCTGTTTCATCGTCGTAATAACTCTGCTGATATTTTTGTAATAAGTCTCTTTGGCTTGGAATAACTGTTCGGCTGTATTAAGGCAGATATTCTCTATTCTGGTAATAACTTGGCCTCTTTTGAATGCTTTGAGGCTACAAGTGGCTTCTAGTAGCTGAGAGGATTCAATTAGCCTCTGATGTGGTAGTGGAGGCTTTCTCGGTCTGGTAGATATTTTTGTTTTGACCTAAAACATGACTAATTTGCTTCTGATCTATGTCTTAGGCATAATTAGGCCTAAATCTTGTCTTCTGTTCTTTAAACTACTTTTAATTTAGTGGATTAGGCTTTTGATTGTTGATCTTAGCCGTAATCCACCCAAACTGTGTAAACAACCTTCAAATCTTCATCTCTGCTATGGTTGGGTCCTTTCACACTGATACTCTTTGATTTATTAAAATTTTATGTGTCTTTTTGATGTGCAAGTGCTACAGGGGCTTTATAGTGGCGTCAGCGCTCATGAGGCACCGATAAAACATGGTGTTGAACCCTGTAGATGGATACTCTTTGATGAATGAAAGCCTAGAGGATCATCATCCTCGGCTTTTATTTTTTCTTTAAAATAATTGGAAATCCATTAAAACCTGCAAAAACAAAGAAATATTAATAAAATCCTGCGTATTTGGGCTTAATTTCTTTGGAGGCTTAGGTTTAGAGTGTGGCCATTGGATGAAAGCATCCAATGGCGGATATCACGCGCTGAGATTCAAAGGAAGGCGGTCGATGAAACAGTGGGGAGATTTAAGTCAGGGCCATTGATCTGCACAGATCAACGGTCGGGATTAATCCTGAATATATAATGCTGAAGAGGTCACACTATAGCAAAATGAGAGAAATTGCAAAGGAAATAGGTTTAAAACCTATGGCGGAGGAAATATGCGTTGGAAGGAAATTCAGGGTTTCCGGACAATCCTGAGCCGTTGGATCAGATTAGCCCAAGGAGATCAACGGCAGAGGTTGATCTATGAAGTCCCTTGGAAGATGGAGGAGGGCGATAATGTAATGGCTAGATCGAATGTGAGTCGTTGATCTGCAGAGATCAACGGCAGGGAATGAATCGGAGGAGGTCACAAGCGGAGGAATTGGGTTTATGAAAAGAGCGATATGGACCGTCAATCTGGGTATGGCGGGGGAGATCAACGACCGAGGATCCATCGGGATTTTTCCAATTGGGGGGGAGAAATAAAATATTACAACGTGCCCAATGGAAATCTTCGATGTGAGATTCCAAAGGCCGTTGATTGGATTAAAATCAACAGTGGAGGATCGGCCCGACCAACGAACAATGGGTTACGTTATAACATAAAAAATCGGATTTTTTATGAAATAAAAAGGAATTTTGATTGGGGAGGGGTTTTATTTTATGCTTAGCACTTGATTGCGGGGCCTTTGGGTATATGAAAAAGATAAAGGGACCAGGGTTTATATGCACATGAGGGGCCAATCGGCATTGGAACTTTTTGTTAAACAAAAGACATGCACCCATCGCAAATGCCCCGATGCGATAAGTGCTTTTGGACTTAGCACATGGTTCCAGCGCTAGGGTATATGGTGGGGAAGTGGTTTAGGACTTAACCCAAAGAGGCTTAGGCCCATAGTTAAAAAGACTATTTTTTACGATTTTTTCAAGGATTTTCAAGGCATTTTGAGGGTTTCGGATAAGGTAAAAAAGGCTTTTCAACCTTATAAAAGGGATTTTAATGAAGGGAAGAAGGGAAATAAGGGAAAATAGAGGAAATTTATGGGAAAAAGGGGATAAAAATGGAGGTTAATTTTGAAGTGAAAGGAGGGGTAAAATGGAGTTTTTTGCAGCAGTCTTTTCCTCATGAAAACATAAGATTTTCAGAATAAATAGGGAAACAACAGTGAATATTAATCAAAGGATAAGATGTCTTCATAAGACTTCAAGAGCTAACAATTTTGCAATAAAACTTGTTTCTTGAAGGCTTCAAAAATGATTTAGCCACCATTTGATATGACAAATTTTATAGGTGGCTAACAGGAACATCTCCAAGTTAAACCCTATTGATATACGACATTAGTAACAAGAAATGGCTAAGATAAGATGATAGCTACCTTGTATTCCCTAATTACTAGATATGATGAGTACTAGATGTATTTGCATAATAGAAAACCATTGTTCTATACTATGCAATCCATACGTTTCCCTCTATTCGACACCATTGGTATCTCATACTGGAATCTATGATAGCAAGTGAACATTTATGGTTGATGGAATAGTAGTAAGTCCATGGTATTCATGATATTATATAGATACCCAATTCCAAGTAGCAGGAGGAGATTCATGGTTTAACGGATGTGATTAGAATGAATCGATAGGACTACCTACTTTCATGGGGTTAGTTCATCACACTTATCTAAGAGCTTACATGAATCAGAGAACCAATCCCCTTTGAGCAATGATAACATCAGTATTATAGATAAAGATCATTACCTAATAAGAGCTCGTACCATTGTATTACTCATATTCATAGAGCTATCAAAGCTCATAGTTTGTATAAAGCACTCATAAGCACGAATCATCATGTAGTACTAATACCCTTATCTGGAATCACATATCAAGCCAAATAAAAGTAGTATAGTATTCATAGTTAAGCTAACCAAGCTATACTAGTAATAAAGCTATCCTTATATGTTATGTAGATCTTATGATTAGACTGCAATCATTGTGGAATCTCTATACGGGGAAACATTGATGTAATCTTCAAGTGCAATGGGTTTACTACTATCCATAACCAATCATCAGCTTGTATTATGTTACTACCAGTGTTCACATTACCTCTACTATTCAACCGTGTTGGTAAAGGTTAGTTAGATGAAATGATTCACATTGTTTCCATAATGAAGATAAGCTGCTTTATGATTCACATGATTACATAGGATTGATATCAGTTATAAGCTGCATGTTTATGGTCTAATGATGATGCTTACTAAGCAATTGTGATTACAACTTATCTAAGACTAGTTATGAGATAGATGATCACAGTTAATATCTAAGCTATAAGTAATGGGAATACTACATCATAAACACTGATAATCACTTGTATTATTAACTATGATAGCTAATCCATGGTAATTGATCACATTCCCTATGTGTAATGATTACTTTAATTATGTTATGATCTTTCTGTAATATAGAGATGTTGTACTACTAGCTTATGGAGTTCATAGATATGGTGATTACTTTTCTATACATGTGGGTGAAACATATATGATAGCTTAAGTAAGCTCAATCAATGCCCAATAATTAGGGGAACTACGTAGGTCCTTGTGCTTTACTAGTATAAGTGAATCCAGATGAAACTCATGTTATTACACAAGGAGAAGCAGTTCTATAAGCTCTAATATGTAACAAGTACTGTGCTTATTCAATTAATGTAACTATAACAATGGTTATCATACCTTGAACATATGCTTTTATTCCATATTCAAGCATATAAGGGTAATGAATACAGTAACTATCACTGATACAGGTAATGATATTGAATTGATTGAACCAATAGCTATAAGTCTTAAACAACTATGATCATGAAGTACCTCCATTGAATTGAGCTATTACTGGAATAACAATGTTCACTCTGCACAACTAGTAAATTCTCATGCACCTTTGACTTCAAAATGAACCACTGGTACAAGATTCCAAACCCTTCAATCCCTCGGATGTCTATTATTGCTACAACAAGAAGTGTTTTATGTTTGGGGAATCTCGTTGCAGAGTGAAAGATATTATCAATCTGCAATCCAATTAAGAAGACGGTGAAGCAATTACCTCCAACTTTCAGAAATCAGCTAATACAAAAAGCAACCATGTGTCTAAACAAGGATGCCCACTCATATAAAATTGTAGTAGCAGGAGAAGAGAATAGAATTATTTTTGCTCCCATAAACTCCAGAGTATATACCCTTTATACTGAAATTTATGATTCTAGTACTGGTCACTGGAGAATGGCAGACAACCCCCTACCCAATGCAAAATTTGGGTCAGATCCAGGAGTGTGGTGTAAAGGCTTGTTCTACTGTATCACATAGCTTCCATATGGAGTAGTTAGATTTGATGCCGAGAGTGGCATTTGGTCTGAACTTGATGTAGCCATGCCATGCTCTGTTTCTACTTTGGTCCTTGCAGAGAGCAATGGCCGCCTAATCATGGTTGGGAGAGTGGTTAACAACCTTAATAAAGATATTGAAAAAATAGAGATTTGGGAATTTCAATCTGTGGGCCGTGATATTAAAGCTTGGACTGAGCTTCAACAGATGCCTCCAAGTATCTATTCAGAGTTCATAGCTCCTCTCAAATTTTATTCTCCATTGGTATGTTCTACAATAGGGGATTGGTTGTGCATTGATATGCATTTAAGCCCGTGTGCAATTTCTTTCAATTTATACAACAACACATGGAAAAGCCTTCCGAGTGATCCACTTTTTCCAGGAAACATGAACTTTCGTTTGTTAGGTTTGTGTTATAAGCCTGCATTATCAGGCTAGCATCTATAGACTTATGACTGTTTTGATGCTCAAAAAATTGCAGTCTACTTTGGTGTATATTGGATTCGAAACATGAAATATTATCTGTATATAAGTTGAAATTCAACTCTACCCTGACCTTGCCTAATATAGCTCAAGCTCTATGTATTCAATCAATAATCATCTGATTTTGAAATTTTTGGCCCTTTCGTTGGTGCTAGACAAGTTTTTGGGAAAATTTTAAAACAGTTTGATACCAAGTTGTGAGCAGGAGGCAGGCTATCATCCCTGAAAGAAATTTGGAGTTATTGTGAGCACTTAATTGTGCTAGTGGTGGACTAAGATATGCTGTAAATCTTTTTGGCACACAGTTCAGCTAACTGCAATTGGTTTTCTATGGGAACACTGGTGTAAAGTTACTTTTAATGAGGATTTCTCTTGTTTTAGCCTAGGGGAATCAAGGAGCTTTAAGCAGAGTTTCTTCAAACATTTTGCATGCAACAAAAAAGCTACCATTGAAGAATGAAGAAACCACATTACCATTTTGCCTGCTGATGGAAGAAGGGCGTGCAGTAAGAGTAAGTTCTGGCTGCCGGGCAAGGAGAATAAAGCACGTCGCGAGAAAGAATTCGATTTCTTAAATGTATGAGAAAATTGTCAAATTGTATCCATATTTCTTTAAAAATGGCATACTTCTAGAGTTTCTTGCACGTTTCGCAGGCAGTTCTTTGCAGCAGGAGGCGTATAAATATTTTTGTTGATTTCTCAGTAATGGTACTACTAGGGTTTTAGTCGATTATGGAGGTGGAAAGTAGCTGTAGTGATTACATGGGGTAGTTGTAGTGATTAATTTAAAATTTTGAAAGGCCCGTGATTAATATACCTCCACCGTTTAATACACATTTAACTTTGGAAATATGAAACCTTTGAACCATAGGTTAATGAATATGCCACCATGTAATTCATTTGAAATGCCTCTATTGATATTAAACCCATAGTTTATGGTAATTCTCCACCATAATAGGTATTAAAACCTTTCAAATTCCAACGTATAAAAACTTTGGAACTTAAATTTGATTTAAACATTGTACTTTGGGTTTATTAAAATGATATATGTGGAAAATTAATTGCAGAAATAAAAAAAAAATTCTATTGCTAAGAAATATGGAATTTAATTAGGATGCAAGTTATGTGGGAAAGTAAACAATTTTGCAACAGTGAAGAAAAAATCCAAAAATGGGAAAAAATAATTTCTCTTTAGAATAAAAAATATCTAAAACCTACAACATCAAAAAGGAACTAGATAGGAAGAAGATATAAGGATTTCATGTTGTATATGGGATCATATATGCTTTTAGTGGTAGGGTAGTGGAAAGTTATTTTCATTTTTGGGCTATGACTTCCATCTCGCAATAATTTTTTTTGGGTTAGCAATAATGGAATCTCATTTATCATTAATTATTTTTAGGTTTACAACCCCTTTTTACTTTATATTTAGAAAAGGCCAATGTTGGAAATTTGTGATTTTAAGGATAAAGTGAATGATTCCCTTATGAGGATGCTATTTCAGCTTCAGTCCATTGGTTTTCCGTTTTCTGGTGAACAAGTTATCCTCTCGCTCATGATTGACATGCAAACTGTTTGTGTGGCCAAGTTTCAAGCAGGCCTTGGTGAGCATGCCATGGACTCCACTTGGAGGGATTCATATCACGCATGGCTACACATCAGGTTCTGTAGAGCCTCCGTATTTCACATTAAATTCATGATGGAGGGAGATGGGTTATGTGCAATTACAAAGGATTTATGACATATCAATTGTTTAATCGATGTAGGTCAGGGGGCGAGATCATACATACGATTGGATATGGTTTTGAATTCCTCTGATAGACTATTGAGGTTCATTAAATTCATGATGGAGGGAGACAAGTTATGTGTGATTACAAAGGATTTATGACATATCAATTGTTTAATCGATGTAAGTCAGGGGGAGAGATCATACACAAGATTGGATATGGATTTGAATTCCTCTGACAGACGATTGAGGTTCATTTATGACCTCACCATTATGCGTACTCTTGGCATGGCAGAATCATGGGAGAAGCATTACACTTGGTGTTTGGTAGGTCCTTGGCTCACATCTGATAAATGTTTCATTTCATATGTTGAGCTATATATCAGTTATTTTCATGATTCAGTGTGGCGAACTTCACTGGTGAGTTTAAGGCGAAGGGCTCCAAGTCTTGCAGCTCTATCCCATTGATGTACGAGCCTGAGCTCTACCATCAGCATGCTTGATTTTTTCCCTTGATTTCTTCTCGCTTTTCAATGTTCCTCCCTATATTCTTTCCTGATATCCCCTCCATTCTTACTACGTTCTCTCTACTTTTTCCCTCGTTTCATTGGAATGATACCCCTATAATCTGCGTTTATGTTGAGTTGGATCATTGGTTCATCACCAAGCATTGTTTCATCACTATGTGTTGTTCAGTATCATAATTTTATTTCAGTGGTGCACTTCCTATGGTAGTGGCATTGTGCAATCCTTCATTGATATGGTAAAACACCCGGTAAAGGGAAAGGTAAAGCACATGAATCCGTTCATTATGTTGTGGCACATTATAGCATGTTTGCATATGTGTATACATGAACATATTTGACCCCTTCTGAAATCAATAGATATCTAATTTCAAGATGAGTTCTGGAAGAAGACACTCAACTATGAGCGTATACCCTTTAGATGTTGAATATGTCATGAGTACAAACATTTATATCACCACTGACGTTTGTTGGTAAATCAGATGAAGTCCCCTAAATCAATGTTGAATCAAGCAAATAATGGGTTTACAGCTGTTGAGCATAGTCATTGTAACCCTAAACATGGCTCCTCGCATAAAATAATTAGGGATTAGGGGCTTATGGGTTAAGGGGTTAGGGATTGGGAGCTTAGGGGTTAGGGGATTTAGGCGCATTTAGGGGTTAAGGGAATAATGAGTTAGTGGTTAAGGGATTAGGGATTCGGGTTGGGGGAATAATGAGTTAGTGGCTAAATGGTTAGGGATTTGGGGCTTAGGGGTTAGGGGATTTAAGCACATTTAGGGGTTAGGGGAATAATGAGTTAGTGGTTAAGGGATTAGGGATTGGGGGCTTAGGGGATTTAGGCATAGTAAGGGGTTAGGTGAATAATGATTTAGTGGTTAAGGGATTAGGGATTAGGGGCTTAGGGGGTAGGGGATATAGCAGTTAAGGATTTGAGGGGTTAGGGGTGAGGGGTTAATGGGTTATGGGTTAAGCATTAATGGTTTAGGTGTTTAGGGGTTAAGGGGTTAGGGGTTTAGGTGTTAGTGATTTAGGGGTTTAAGGGTACAAAAAAGATAATTATTATAGGGTACAACAACACTATAAGGTTTATAGGTTGATTGATATTGACACGGATAGGGTAAGCTTCAATAGTGAAGTTGTTTTTGATGAGGAGGTTGGACCTTTCCAAACTTCTCCTAAGTTTTGAATTACTTAGAAGCTAGAAGGGGTTGAGGATTCAAGTGTCAAGCTTCAGGTAGCTGCACTTGAAGAGGGGTGGAAGATTTTGAGCATGATGACTTCCAAAAATTATGCAAAAGATCCATAGAGTTTGCAGAGCTTGTCAGGCAGGGAAGCTACATTGAATACCATATTTTTATGAAGGGCAAGCTTGGAGAGCGTAGAGGGTACTTTAGTTGGTACTTTTAGAAATATGTGGACTAATGAACATGACATCAACCATTGATGCTAGGAACTTCCTTCTGTTTTTTGATTATTTCAGTAGAAAAATGTGGGTATATTTTCTATAATTAAAATATGATGTGTTTAATGAATTTCAAAAGTTCAAAGCATTAATAGAGAAATAGTTAGGTTGTCACATTGCCTCTCTTAGATATGATACTGGTGGGGAATTCTAATTAAAATATTTCAATAAATTTTGTGCTAAACATGGGATCCAAAGACAATATACTGCACCTTACACTCCACAAAAAAATGTATTGGTTGAGAGGCAAAATTGTACTATCACAATGATGGCTAGGTGTAAGTTGTAGAGGAAGTCTATTCCAAATAGGTTTTGAGCTGAGGCAATGTTCACAATAGTATACCTATTCCAATTCCAACAACAACACATGACTCCAACCCTCACATGACCCAACCCAACCTTCCCTGACCCACCCGAACGTGTTTCCCTAGGTGCCCTCACATGACTAGAAGTGACCCGACCTAACCCGCCTGAATGCGTTTCCCTAGGCGCCCCCACACGAACCGACCTGACCCACCCCGACCCGCCCGAACGCATTTCCTTGGGTGCCCTCACATGGCATGAACCGAGCTAACTCACTCGAACGCATTTCCTTAGGTTCCCTCACACGACCCAACCCCACCCCACCCAACCCACACAAATGCATTTTCCTGGGTGCCCTCACACGACATGACCCGACCTGACCTGCGCGAATGTGTTTCCTTGGACAGCCTCACACAACACGACCGGACCTGAACCGACACAACACGGGTAATCACAACTTATCAATTTTTATATGACCACCCTCACACGACCTGGCCCCACCCGACTGGCCTGAATGTCGAAGGCATGAGGGAGCAAACAAAAAACGGGTCGCACGAACATGCAGTACAAGGCACAAAGGCGGTTAGTACAACTTAGCATTTTTGATATGGACAACCTCACACAACCTGACCCGACCTGACCCGACACACCCGAACGCGTTTCTCTGGGCGCCCTCACATGACCCAACCCAACTCAACCCGACTCGCTCGAACGCGTTTCTCTGGGTGCCCTCACACGACCCGACCAGACCAGACCAGACCTGCCCGAATGCGTTTCTGTGGGAGCCCTCACATGACGACTCGACACGACCCGACCCAAATGCGTTTCCTTGGGCGCCATCACACGACTCGTCCCGACTCACCCAAACGTCGAAGGAACGAGGGAGAAAACGACAAATGGGTCTCACGAACATGCACAAGGCACACGAGTGGTCACAACTTAGCATTTTTTATACGACCTCCCTCACATGATCCGACCCGAACGCGTTTGCTGTGGCGCCCTCACACGCATGACCCGACCCGCCCGAATGAAGGGTGCATTAGGGAGAAAATGGAAAACAGATCAAAAAAATGTACAAAAGAAACAAGAGTGGTCACAACTTAGCATTTTTTATACGACCACTGTCACACGACTCGACCTGATCTAACCTACTCGAACGCGTTTCCCTGATCACCCTCACACGACCTGACCTGACCAACCCGAACGCATTTCCTTGGGCGCCCTCACACAACCCAACACGACCCGACCCGACCGGACACATTCCTTGGGTAGCCTGCCATGACCCGACTTGACCTGACCCGCCCAAACGTGTTTCCTTGGGTGCCCTCATAGTACAGCACGACCTAACCCGACCTGACCCAAACGCGTTTCCTTGGGCTCCATCTCACGACCCTACCTGACCCGACTTGCCCGAACGTCGAAGGCACGAGGGAGAAAATGAAAAATGGGTCACACCAACGTGCACAAGGCACACTGCAGGTAGTCACAAATTAACATTTTTGATACAACCTCCCTTAGACGATCCAACTCGAACACATTTCTTGTGGCGCCCTCACACGACATGACTCGACCCACCCGAACGAAGGGCACATGAGGGATTAGAAAACGGAAAACAGATCGCACAAACATGCACAATAAACATAGGCGGTCACAAATTAGCATTTTTTATATGACCACCCTCACACGACCTAGCCCAACTAGACCTGACCCACCCGAACGTGTTTCCTTGGGTGTGCTCACACGATAGGACCTGACCAGACCGGACCCGAACTGACCCACTTGAACGCGTTACCTTGGGTGCCCTCACAATATGGCACAACCCGACCTGACCTGACCCGAACGCGCTTCCTTTGGCGGCATCACACAACTCGACCCAACCCACCTGAACGCGTTTCCCTGGGCACCCTAGTCATGACTCGACCCGACACGACCCGACCCAGTTGGACATGTTCCTTGGGCACCCTCACATGACCCGACCTGACCCAACCCGCTCGAACATGTTTCCTTGGGCGCCCTTATGGTACAACATGACTCGAACGCATTTCCTTGGGCGCCATCACATGACCCAACCCAACCCGACCCCCCTGAACGACGTCGAAGGCACAAGGGAGAAAACGAAAAATGGGTCGCATGAACGTGAACAAGGTACACGCGTGATCACATCATAGCATTTTTGATACGATCACCTCCCTCACACGATTTGACTCGAACAAGTTTCCTGTGGTGCCCTCACAGGGCACGACCTAACGCGCCTGAACAAAGGGTGCATGAGGGAGAAAATGGAAAAGGGATCGCACAAACATGCACAAGCAACATGGGTGGTCATAACTCAAAATTTTTGATACAACTCGACTCGAGCTGACTCGACCCGCCCTAACGCATTTCCTTGGGCGGCCTCACACGACACGACCTGACCCAATCACTCGACCCAACCCGACCTGCCCAAACATGTTTCCTTGGGCGCCCTTACAATACGGCACGAACCAAACTGACCTAACCCGAACACGTTTCCTTGGGTGCCATCATGACACGACTGGACCCGACCCGTATGAATGTTTTTCCTTGGCCGGCCTCACACGACACGACTCGACTAGACCCAACCTGGCCTGCCCAAACGTGTTTCCTTGAGCGCCATCACAAGACTCGACCCGACCCATACGAACGTGTTTCCTTGGGCAGCCTCACACGACACGACCCGACAAGACCCAACTCGACCTGCCCGAACGCATTTCCTTGGGCGCCCTCATACGACCCGAAACATTGTTCCTAAACCATAAACCCGATCACATGACTCGACACATTGTTCCTAAACCCTAAAATATAACTCCCAAACATTGTTCCTAAACCCTAAACCCTAAGATTGTTCCTAAACACTAACACTTGCCTCCTAAACGTCGCAATACCAACACTTGTTTCCAAACCGTTGCAATATCGACACTTGACCCAACTGTCGCAATACCGACACTTGACCCTGTTAGCCACCTATAAAATTTGATTATATCAAAGGTGGCTAAATATGTTTTGAGCCTTCAAGGAACAATTTTTTCCCATCAAAAAACTATTGGCTCTTGAAGACTTTTGAAGGCCTCATGCCTCTGTCCAGACCCCATTCTGTTGTTTACGTCCTAAAAACCTTTGAAATCCTACAAAAATAAAAAGTCAAATACTGTTGCAAACCCCTTTTTTTTCCTTCCTTTTTCTTCCAAACTAACCTCTTTTTCTATCCCTCCATTCCCCATGAGAATCCCTCATTTTCACATTTTTGCTATTTCCCCTCATCAAAATTCATTTCATAAGGTTAAAAAACCCACTTTTTAAACCTTATCGTAACCTTCTTTTCCTTTGAAAAAACATTAAAAAACCATAGAAAACACATATTTTCTATGTTCTGGGCTTAAGCCCCCTCGGGCTAAGCCTCTAACCCTTTTTCGTCCATGCGCCCGAGCACCAGAACCAACTGCTAAACCTCGCGGGCGCTTATCCTTCCCAATAATATTTCTCCGCCCAAAACATTGAAAACCTTTATAAATTTGTGTTTTTTGGGTTTTAATTCATTTCCAAAGTTTTCCGCCCATACAAATAATGCGGAGCACGCCATTCCTGTGGACCCCCCGTCCGTGCGTTGTTTGCCCGAACCCGCATGGTTTTCATCGCACCGCTCCTTAGTGGAAGGTGGTTTGCCCCCGATTGCCAGCGATTCCATACGCAGTTTGACACACGTCCTCTGTACTGTTTGCAAAACCACCCTCCATCGCGCATTAAAGCATGGACCAAGATGCCCAGCGATATTAACCACCGCCGTCAGATCTGAACCCGCCCATCCAACGGCCGTCGCTCACCCAAGCTGCGCCCGCGATAACCAGGCCATCGTACCGCGGCAATCGCATCTCCGCCGTCGATCCGATCTGCAGATCAATGGCCCACATTATGCCACCCGATTCCGTTGCCCAGTCAATGATTCCCCGCCGCTGACTTTCCATTGCCCGCCCCCGACCGTCGATCATGCGCGATCAACGACTCAGATTTGATTTTCTTCCACCTATTCTATAATCTCCCCCGATCAATCTTGATCGTCGGATGATGCCATCCGACGGCCCTTATTCCTCTGCACATCCTCCGATTCAGATTGACCTATAAATGCAGGATTTTATAACATTTTTTTGTTTTTGCAAGGTTTAATGTTTTTCCGCTTAAATGAAGAAATTTTGTAGGCCGAGGATGACAATCCTCCGGCCTTTGACTACATGAGAGAAATCGTCCACAGGGTATAGATACTCGTTTTTCAGCAAGGTTTCATGAGCCTTTGGTGCCGTATGCCCTTGTTAAACCTGAAAAACATCAATGAAGCACAGAGAAAGAGTATCAGTTGCAGAAGATAGAGCGCAGCAGAACGATGACTGAAGACAGTTTTATGGGGATTACAGCTAAGACTGTTATCAAAAGCCTAATCCCCAATCTAAAACTTAGTTTAAAAGAAAACCTAAAGTGTTTTATCAGAAAAACCCTCCACCACCACGAATGGAGGCAAATTGATTCCTCCCAGCGACTAAAGCGCCACCTGTACCTCAAAGTATGCAATCAGGAACATAATTTATTGAGCAGAATCAGATATTTTGCCTCGGCGCAGCCGAAGAGTTACTTCTACCAGGAAATTAATGAAAGAATATCTGCAGAGTAACCTTAGCATCACACAGAGCCTCAAAGGTCAACAAAAGCTCCCACCGAGCTTAAAACATGAGTGTAAATCAATTAATACAATGAAACATCTGTACAGTTTCTTC
Source organism: Pinus albicaulis (assembly GCA_034641835.2). Classification (NCBI taxonomy): domain Eukaryota; kingdom Viridiplantae; phylum Streptophyta; class Pinopsida; order Pinales; family Pinaceae; genus Pinus; species Pinus albicaulis. The sequence continues at coordinate 54,482 of JAXQQM020064893.1, forward strand.
ATTGAGCCCCCCAAGGGCCAAGAAAACATTAACTCTATATTAATTGTATTTGAGATCTTTTATCAGACCTCACCTCCTCATCTTTCTATAAATACTTCAGTAGAAGATGAGTGAGGGGTTGGTTGTTGATGTAATTGTTGAAACATTGTAATGTAACTGAGCCGAAGACTCCCAATTGTAAATAGTGATTTCACTGGCTCTTGGAGCTCTTCTTGTGACAGATAAGTTAGGTTGTGAAAGAAAGATGAATTAACACACTAGACTTGAAGATTGTAACTGGTTTGGAGCATCAATACAAGTTGATTTATGGGATCCTGGTCTATGTCGATGGTGATGTTATTCTCATTGTAACTTGTGATTTTGTTTTTGTTTTCATTATGTTTCATGTTCTTCAGTAAAGAAAAGTTTAAACAATGTTAGGACCTACTGTATACCAGTAACCTTCTTTGGCTGAAAAATCTTTATTTAAATGTTTTCTTTCAACTGTGTTATTTGGAAATGATTTAATTTAGTTTAAGCATAGGAATGCTAGCGTTCCCTCGTCCTGTTGTCTTGGCTAAATATTATTTTTAAATGTTACTTTCAGTATATGTTGTGTGAAGATGAACTGAGGAAGATATGGTGAGCCCTGTTCCCAGTCTTGTTTGCATAACTGTCTGATTGTTTCCCTTAGAATATGTTAAAAGCTGGATAGTTTCAAAGTACTTACTAGATCTTAGGCCATTCTGTGTTATCTCTGTGATTTTCTTGTAAGTAGCCAAGTAAAGAAGAGCTAGGAGAGGATTTGTGGTGAGCCTGACCCGCTAGCTTCTACTCCAAAGGTTGCCTTCAAGTTTCCCTTAGTTTTTTGTATGTTTTCTATTGGAAGCGTATCGAAGGCTAGCTAGTTTCAAAGTACTTACCAGATCCTAGTTTGCTTCTATGTTTTTCTTAAGTTCCTGGTCAAAGGCTGGCTAGTTTCAAAGTACTTACCAGATCCTGGGCTGCTCTTTGTTCTGCATCTATTTATTTCCCCTTCTTAATGTATCATTTCATTCCATAAATCAAACTTTAAAGAGATCCTTAGACATAGATGACTTGCCCCATGGACCACTCTTGCCTCTTGCTATTCCAATTAAATCCTATTATGACTCCATAGCCCAATGGACTAAATACCTGCCATCATCTTTCTTCTTGGTCAAAACTTACTCTTTTTCTTGCAACTTCTCACTTTTGAACCTTTTTACCTTTGGGACTTTTCTCCTCTAACAGCAATCATGTTCAACCATCCAAAAAACAAACAAAACCCTTGGACTTCATAACTAGCCTAATATCATTATTCCAAACTTCAAAGACAAATCCATATTTGCACCTATTGGAGAGATCCCTCTTCGGATTCAGGAGGGCTAGATCCTAGAATCCAAAATTTGGTTGAAACGATGTTATTTCTATAATTGGACTTTGCCAATCTTGCTAATAAATTACAGATTCCTAACATTTCTGGTGACTCCGCTGGGGATTGAACCCATAATCATTTTCATTCCTATAAAACTTTGAGAGTAAAAAGAAGCTTTTTCAAGCATTACCAAGAAATGGTAATCATGATGAAACTTGTTTGAATCAGTGACAATCCAGGTCAACCCTAGGATTCTCACAAGGCTTTATCTAACCTTGAAAAATTAGCTAGCTTAGCCATAAGAGTAGAATGTCTTTGTCTCACAACCGTAGCTAAGTTTTGAAGCAAAGTTAGGACATTCTTAGAAAACCACACAAATAAAAACTAACTCAGAAAATACCAAAAATACTTCAGATTGGTGGTAAAACACTTAGTCCTATATTTCACTTACCTTTTGTTGTGTTTTACCTTATACTCTTAGACAGAGTCTAGAAAGGGCCAGGTAGCCTCCGGATCTCATCCTCTTTTAGAGGTGAAATATCTGGTGAATGCCCTCCCAGTCAACCTCTGGTTAGAGTTTGTTGTGTTTCCGGATATCCTTGAAAAAAGATATTTCTCAAGCACTATGGTGGACAGTGTACCTCTTATAAAACATTCTAAACTTTCTACCTAGCGACTCCACAATTCTAAACAGACCTTAAGACTCCACTGGGAAGAACCCTTATCATTATAATATCATTCAAATCCAGTTAGAGGAATGTTGGATCAAAATTGTGAAAAAATATTAGTTAACCTCTTAAATGCTGTCATACCTGGTTGAACTTTTCTTGTCATTTGGGTCTAAAAACACATCATAGTGGCTCCTAGGAAGATTCACACTAGAGCCCATCCTGACCTTGATCCACCTGAGATAGTTGATAACCCAGAAAGAATCCTTAGGAAGTCTCCTAAGATAGAATCTTCAACTATTTTCAGATCACCCCTAAGAGCTAATTTGGTCCTTGAAAATCTTTCAGCTCTATAACAATCAAAAGCTGATTTAGTTAATCCCTTTAGAACTAGGTCCCTCGATGATTTAGATCAGTTATATTATGAGTCTTCACATTCATCTCTTGAAACAAGTGAACATCTTGGGAGTAGAGAAACAACACCCCTTGATTTACATTTTCTTTATAATCTAGGTGTCTCTCATCCAAGATCAGCTCAGCAATATACTGCAGTTCCATCCACTTCTGTTCATCTTTCATCCACTGTTCAAACCACTCCATTTCAGCCCACACCTCCTCTTGTCAATCCACCCCTTGTAAACCCACCCCCACCACATATCATGGCAGCATGGTATGCTCCCTTAGTAAATCTTCCACAGGACTATCAGTCCAAAATCCCATTGTATGATGCTAGCAACGCGATAACTGCATCACAAAATGTGGATAAGATGAATGACTACTTTGACAGAAATGAAATTGATAATGATTCTGTCAAGATTAGACTATTTGCTCAGAGCCTGGGGGGAGAAGTAAGAAAATGGTTTAAAGGCTTAACCCCCAATAGTATTAATTATCTCGAAGGTTTCCATCAAACATTCTTAAACAAATGGGAAGTAAGGAAGAATCCTCTCCAAGTTCTTGCTGACTACAACAATCTCCATAGAAACCCCGGGGAAAGTCTACAAGCCTATTGTACTAGATTTAACAGTGTGTATAATGCACTTTCCCCAGAATTAAAACCTCCACAAGGCTCGGCCTTAAATAAGTTTCCTGAAGGGTTTGACGCTGACATGACCTATTCACTCAGAGAGAGAGATTTTGCAACTCTTGAAGACATGCAAAGAGGTTCTCTTTCTGTGGAAGTCAACCTAATGGAGAAGAGAGCAAGGATGAAAGCTAAAAAGAGAGTATCTTTTAGAGAGGAATCCACACCTACTACCTCAAACTCAAAGATGGAAAGAATGATGGAAGAAATGATGAATAAAATGAGCAATCTTGAGAGAGCACAAGCAAGTCAAAACCAGAATGCTCCTCAAAACAGAAACCAAAACCAGAATCAGAATGCTTGAAGGAACCAACCTCCTAACAGACCCAGGGAAGATGATCAACATATCACTCCTCCTTTTCATCAAAACTATGTGAGTGAGGTTGAGGAAACAGATGAAATAACATAGGATAATGATATGAACCTATTTGGGATAGATGATGATGACTTCGAGGTTCATTATGATAGAAAAAAGGGTCTTTACACACCTTATGATGACAAAAGAGACGATAATGAAAATTGTTGTCAAGACATGGAAAATGCCATCACAGAATCTTCAAAAGAATATGAACTCAGAAGTAAATCTAGTCAAAAAACCCCTAACACCAAAACCTCTAACAAATCTTCTCAAAACAGCACTGCAACCAAGTCTAAAATAGTTAAACAAAAGGATAAAACAGTGGCTTTTAATTCTGGAAAAGGTAAAGAGAAAGACACTCAAAATCTTGAAAAACAGAGTGCAGACATTAGTAGTACTAACACTTCAGCTAGTACTCTTGTTTCAACTGTTGTGACAAATGTAAATAGAACCAATCAGCAATCTGTTGTTGCTGATAAAACGACAGCTAATAAGGCTGAAACCAGTATTTTGAAGAACCAAATTCCTTTCAGCCTGGAACAGGAAATCTCAAAGATCAAAATTTATGTTCCCTTGACTGAGTTAGCTGCCCATCATGTATATAAAACCCAAATTTTGAAGGCTCTAAACATAGAGGAAAATAATGACACAGTCAATCTTAACGATGACCAACCAGATCTTATTTTTGGTCCAAAAATTGAAGGAAAGTTTCAAGAGGGACCTATTCCTCCTTTTTATGTGAGTTTAAACGTTCATGACAAAATTTTGCACAACGCTATGCATGACTCAGGGGCTTCTCATAATTTGATGCCAAAGGATGTAATGGAGAGCCTGGGTCTAGAGATCACTAGACCTTACAAAGATCTATACTCCTTTGACTCAAGTAGAGTAAAATGTTTAGGATTGATAAAAGACCTCTGTGTTAACTTAGGCCAGATTCCAGCCAAGTGTTTAGTTATGGATATTGTTGTGGCTGATGTGCCCCCAAAATATGGAATGTTTTTATCAAGATCTTGGGGGGCTAAGTTACAGGGGACCATGCAAATGGACATGACCTATGCGACTATCCCTATTTTCAATCAGACTAGAAGACTTTACAGGGAGTCCCATATGAAATACACAGTTACAAGTCAAGACAGACCACAAAAATCTCCTCTGTATTCTGTAAGTACAAGCCTTGATTCTTTTATCATGTTTAATGATGAAACACTTACTGAACAAATCACTTTAACATAATTAGTGAGCAAAAGGGAGGAAGAGGAACATAATGCTGAAGTGTCTACGCAGTTTTCTGTATTTGAAAATATTAGCAAACCAAATACAGGTCTTGAACTACAAGTCATTAATCCATTAGACTTAAATCTTGATAGTCAAGAGAACAATCCTCAACCCGATGAGAAACTTGAGGATTTAAAACAAAAACAACTTAGTGCTGATATTCAAGAAGCATCGGGAAGCACGGTAGTTGATGAGGACATTCACCAAACAGATAAAACTGATAAAAGTCCTCTGTGGAGCATGTATTTTGATGGGTCGTGCACTAGAACTAACGCTGGTGCAGGTGTTTGGATTATTAACACTGAAAGCAAGCACACAGAATGCATTTCATGCAAGTTAAACTTTCAGTGTTCTAATAACATAGCAGAGTATGAATCCCTGCTCTTAGGCTTACATTTGTTAAAAAAATTAGGAGCCCAGAGAATCAATGTATATGGGGATTCTGAATTGATTATTAGGCAAGTCAATGGGGAGTATAATGAAAATCATCCCAGACTTAGGGCCTATCAGAATGATGTCATGGATCTTTTGAAAACATTTGAGGAGTCCAACCTGAGTTTTGTCCCGAGAAAAAGAAATCTTATAGCCCACAATTTAGCCTTTGCAGCTAGGACATGTCTAACGCCATATGAGATCGAAGATTTCTCAGCTCAGATAAAATTTAGACTAGCTGTGCCTGATAATAAAAAATATTGGCAGGTGTTTGATGGAGATAAACAAATAAAAGACTTCATGCAATTCAGAAATGAATTTGAAATGCATAGTTCAGATTCAGACTATGATACAGAATTCAGTGAAGAAAATTTTCTTGGTGAAGAAGAACCTTCTCCTGAGCTTGTAAATATTAACCTTCAGACCAACAAACTGAGAAATCAAACAGAATTGAGTGCAGAATCAGAAACCAAGGAATTAGAAACTCTGCATTCTAAAGATGAAAGTTTGCCAAGTGGTCTAGCACCTTTAGAAGAGTTGTTTGATTTTAATGATGTGGCCAAAAAACCTAAACTGGAACCTGTAGAGACTGAAGTGGAAGAGTGCAACATAGGCAGTGAGGAAAAACCGAAAATGATCAAACTATCCAAAAAATTTCCAGCTCACATTAAACTCAAATACATAGAGCTGTTCAAAGAATTTTCTGATGTTTTTGCATGGAGTTATGAAGATCTTAAGTCCTATGACACTGAAATAATACAGCACAAAATCCCTCTTAAAGAAAACCAAAAACCATTCAAACAGAAACTGCGCAGAATCAACCCTGTACAGTTGCCTTTGGTCAAGAAGGAAATCATGAAGATGTATGTTGCTGGTATTATTGTCCCTATTAGATATTCTGAATGGGTATCTAATCTGGTGTCTGTTAGGAAGAAGACTGGACAAATCAGGCTTTGTATATATTTTAGAGATTTAAACAAAGCTTCATTGAAAGACAACTACCGTTTACCAAAAATGGATCATATTTTACAAAGGGTGGTAGGGTCCAAAAATTCAAGCGATGCAGCTATTCGGGGGTATAATCGGATCATGGTTCACCTATGATCAATTAAAGAATAGCCTTTACTACTGCCAGGTGCTTTCATGTATGTTGAAAATACCCTTTGCTAATGAATGCTGGAGCAACCTTTCAGAGAGCCATGGACATAGCATTCTCGGAAGAGCTGGGCTTCTTTATCATTATCTATCTTGATGATGTAACTGTGTTTTCAAAAACAGACGAGGAACATTTAGAACATTTGAGAACAGTTCTCGAGAAATGCAGAAAGTTTGGAATATCCTTAAACCCTAAGAAGACATTATTCGGTCTCCAAGAGGGTAAACTTCTTGGGCACATTATTTCTGAGGAGGGTATAAAGATAGATCCAAAGAGGATCGAGGCTATATTGCAAATCTCTCATCCTCGAAACATCAAGGAGTTGCAATCTTTCATTGGGAAGATTAACTTTTTGAGAAGGTTCATCCCTAACTTAGCTGAGATCCTTAGGAATATCACAAACATGTTGAAGAAGGAGCAAGGGGTAAAATGGACCTTGGAAGCAAAGACATCCTTTGAGCTAGTGAAACAAACATTAACCAAAACACCGGTTCTGATAAGTCCTGATTTTTCAAAGGATTTTTACATTTTCTCATTTGCATCAGAACATACCATAGCTGCTGTCCTTTTACAGAAAAATCCACAAGGACAAGAGCAGCCTATTGCATTCTTTAGTAAGGCATTGAGGGATGCCCCATTGAAGTATAACATCATGGAGAAGCAAGCTTTTACTTTAGTAAAAACTTTAAAGAACTTGAGTATACATCTATTCACTCTCATGTCATTGCCCTTTGTCCCAAATTCGGTTATTGGAACATTCTAACACGGAATCCAGAGATGGTAAGAAGTGGAAGTGGATTGTTGTTATTCTTGAATCCACTTTTAGAATGCGGCCACTAAAGCTCATCCATGAGGGTCTATCCTGAATTAATGGCTGAGTCAAATTGTGAAGTTCTTGATATTAATATGATTAATGCTTTAGATAACCAAGAAGAACTCTCAACTCCCGTTGTTGAAGATCATTTTATGAATTCTCCTTGGTATGCTGATATTTTTTTATGTTGTGCTCAATTTAAATACACCTCCTGGTTTATCAAAAACAAAGGCAAGGTTCTTGAAGCTGAAAGCAGTAAACTATTGCATTATAGATAGATGTCTTTATTGGAAAAATGCAAGTGGTATATTTCTTAAATGTTTGCCTGATTTTGATGCAGAGAAGGTTAAGCAGGAATTCCATGAAGGAGAGTGTGGGGGTCATTTGTATTGGAAGTCAACAGCCAACAAAATTTTGAGGGCGGGTTTCTATTGGCCTACTCTTTTTCCTGATATACACAAGATGATCATTGCTTGCCATAAGTGCCAACTATTTGAAGGCAAAAGAAAACTGCTACCCCTTCCTCTGCATCCAATCACTGTTGAAGCTCCTTTTCAACAGTGGGTGACTTCATAGGAGAAATCCATCCACCATCTTCTGCCCAGCATAGGTGGATTCTTACTGCCACAGACTATTTCACTAAGTGGATAGAAGCCATTCCTTGTAGGCAGGCCAATGATTCAGTTATCATAAATTTCATAGAGACTAACATTCTCTCCAGATTTGGTTGTCCTACCAAAATTATCACTGATAATGCAACAGCATTTGGATCAAAGAGCATGGTTGAGTTCTGTCATAAATATCAAATAACGTTGGGGCATTCCACAGCCTACTACCCTCAAGGTAATGGACTTGCAGAATCTTCAAACAAAAGCTTAGTGAACATAATCAAAAAACTTTTGGAGTGTTAGGTTCCCATGATTTGGCCGATTGGTGAGCCAAATGACGATGTAACATCAAACCAAGCTTTGGAGCCTGAGGACCTAGCCTTCCTGGACTCAGAGAGGGCTCTCTCTATTATATATAAAAGATATCGGTGTGTTTGCTTGTGGTGTTCTGATATAAGGCTAGTTATGAAGTATGCTTTTTGATTTTTGGTTTTCTAAGTTGTGAGGGATGAAACTGATCAAAGATATAAAATGGGTAACAAGAAGTTAGATCAACTGGGCTATGGGGTCAAAAAGGTCGAGGAAGCTATCAGATGATGATGTAAGGCTGCTGTAGGGCCGATTTGATTCAAGGTAGAAAGGATCTTTGGGCAAAATGGAGTAAATGGACATCAATTTTGTGAAAGACGAGGGATTTCAAGTGTAACTAGTTGATAGCAGACATAAACATGTTATAGCAAGTCGTTAATCATGCTAAATGTAACTATGAGCTAATTAATACATAGAAATCAAACATTCCAGCCATGCATAGAAGTATAAGATCTTCTAACTTTGGGAAATGGCTATCAGTATTCGGGGAAAACACATAAGACGGACTAACAACTCAAAATACTATGCCGGAATTCCTAAACACAGTCTTTAAGTTATTGGGCACTTTGACAAACGAGATTTCATAGTTTTAGGCAAAGGGCTAGATCGGGACTAGGCTTCCTTGGTTCAACAAGATGATAGGCTAATCAGTCAAAGAGATAGTTTCATGGACAGAACTATGGACAGTCATAGGTAAGCAGGGCACACCATACATCCTACTCAACATGCATAGAACTTATGAATAAAACTAGCAACAATATCCTTAAGTTACTAAAGAGCAGTTAAGAATTCTTTAGTACAACTAAGGAAGAAGAAAACATAAAAGCTATGAAGATTCAGGAATTTTGAGCTGCCTCCATGGACATATCTCAAACTTAATCTCTACTGATCTATAGCAGCAAGAAGCATGTATCATGAATGAAAACTAGAAGACAACAACAAAGCAATAAACACTATACCATTCTACCATGTCATGGAATCCATCAACAATCCTTCATCATTCATCAAAAGCATCCAAGAGGCAGTCCAAAATCATAACACAAGTATGTTCTTCAAAGCTCATATGACCAATATATTACTTCTTCTCTCAATTTCATCCTTTTTTTACAATGAAGCCCATGGAATAAATAGGCTTAAGTGAGGAAAACCTCATGGTGCAACTAGCTATTCCATTGGCCTAGTCAAAATATCTAAACTTGTCCTTGAGGCTTTGCAAAGCCCAAGGCACAAAAATATCTAAAACTTGCTAAAAAAGGGAAGTATATTGACTTTGCAACATTTTCCAAGTGCAAAAATAGCTAAACGCACATTTGGAAAAAGCAGATTTTTGAGGTTCAAAAATGACAAAAATACTTCAAATTTATATCAGAAAAAGGTCCCCTGACTTGCCGGAAACATTTGGCAGCATTCCTGATGTCGAAACGAGGCTCATGATGGCCCGTTGGAAATCTCTCTGTGTCTACTTTCCGGCGCAACTGAAATCACCTCAATCTGATGCTTGGAAGTCCTTCAACTCTGTACCTGTGTGTAAAAAGCCAGGAAAT
>JAXQQM020059241.1:0-42254 GCA_034641835.2 Pinus albicaulis
ATAAACAGAAATGCACTAATACAGATATAAACTGAACCAGATCACTGAATCATGACACATGTAACACCGAAATCTGAGCCGTTTTATTAATCAGAAAGTACATAGAGAGGAGTACAATAAATCAGAGTAAGTGCACCTATCCTTGCCCTAGGCAAGGGGAGACCCTCTCAACAGAAGAATGGGCGGCAAGGACGGCGTCTAGGCACTCTGCAAGCCCGGAGATAGAAGCTTATGTGCAAGAGAGTGGGGTACGTAAACCCCCTCAAGCGAGAAAACGCTGTCTGCTAGTGGCCGGCGCGGTAGATGAAGCACCAAAGGCTCGGCTCTCTGAGACAGATGAAGCTGCTACAGGATCCTGGAAAACGCTGTTAAGCACTCCTCACAATGATCTGCTCCTCAGATCTGCGTCCCACCTGATGGATCTGAAGCCTCCTATCACAACTGCGTCCTTCCTTCCCTGATCTGCTGTCAAACCCTCAGATCTATGCTAGATCTGGAACTATCTCCTCAGATCTACGGCCTCTAGGGCTAGATCTGGTGTTCCTTCTTCGGATGCAGGCTAGATCGACAACTCCTCGAATCCTTGTCCTCCTCAAGGCCCGGATCCTACGCAAGCCCTCGGATGCGCAACATGCAAGGCTAGATGCGCAACATACGAGGACTGAATCACAAGATCTATCCTTCCCAGAGCTGGATCTGACAAGAAACCCTCAGATCTGCAATCCTTACCTCCCAGAATAGACAGCGTCCTCACTCTAGGCCTGTTCAGCGTCCTTCTGACCCTCAATCAGCGTTTTCTCCTGTCAACCTGGAACTGCGTCCTCTTGGACAGCGTCCTACCTTTCCTGCAAGGGACAGCGTCCTCCTTTCAGATAAAACAGCGTCCTTGACCTCAAAGATTCAGCGTCCTTCCTTCTCTTACTCTGCGCAGCCACAAGAGGGCTTTCCTCCTCCTCAGATGTGCTTCAGAAATGCTGCTGCTTTGATACTGAAAACCTTGCTAGGGCGGGCACTCGAAGTCCCCCGAAGCTAAGGGTGAAACCAGAAAAACCTTACCAGGGCAGGCACTCGAAGTCCCCCGAGGCTCAGGGTGAGATCTCCGACCGGAGACACTCGTGCACTAAGCAGTGCTGCAGACCGACTAAACAACCGGCGTGCTGAAGCAGACAAAGTCTAGCTATCAATTAGAATATCAAAATCATGGATGATCAAATGAGGTGAGAGCCTCTCCTTTTATAGCACCAATCTCCCTCCAAACTCACTCACCCTGGATCTGCGCAGTTTACCTTGGGTTAACTTTATGTCTCCTCCATCACCCACGTGGACCCCCAAGGCCCCCTCTCTAAGTTACAACATCAAGCTACTAGGAAAAAGAACACTTTATTATAAAGTGAGGTGGCTAAAGTGAGGTGACCCCTCTTATTTCTCACTTTATTTATTATTCCTATCTAAAGCAGCAAAATAACACAAAAATGCAATATTCCAATTAGCAAGGCTAATTGGGAATATTACAGTCTCCCCCGGCAAAACGTTGCTTGTCCTCAAGCAACTGGAGTGAGGGATGCTGCAAGATCTTCTCATCCTCCCAAGTGGCATCCTCATCTGGCAGATTCTTCCATCTCACCAGGAACTCTCTGATCTTCCTGCTACGCAGCTGTCTCTCCCTGGTGTCAATAATGGCCTCCGGCTGTAATACCAAATGCCCCTCATCATCTGTCGGAGGTAGCTCCCCGGTGACTGTCACATGCTGGCCCAGTGCCTTCTTCAGGCATGATACATGGAAAATGTTATGAATCCGGCTGCCTTGGGGCAACTCCAACTCATATGCAACCTGTCCGATCCTCCGAATCACCCTGTATGGTCCATAAAAACGAGGCTTAAGCTTTTCTGCCCCCTTCTGTTTGAGTGAAGACTGGCGGTATGGCTGTAACCGCAAGTAGACCAAATCCCCTATCTCAAAGTGTCTCTCCACTCGGCCCCTATCTGCGTATAACTTCTGCTGATTTTGGGCGGTGGCTATGTTGTCCTTGAGAGTCCGAAGGATGTCTTGGCTCTCTTGGATCCATAGTTTGGCTCGGGGAGCCCTGCTAACCCCAAACATCACATCCACAAAAGACAAGGAATGATATCCATACAACGCATAAAATGGTGTCATGCCGATAGACATATGATGGGTTGTGTTGTAGCAATACTCGCCCAGATGTAGCCATTTCAGCCATGCTCGCTGCTGCCCACTGACGTAGTTACGCAAGTAGCCCTCCAGCCACTTGTTAACTATCTCTGTCTGCCCGTCCGTCTGGGGATGATAGCTGGTGCTCGGTGTCAACTCGGTCCCTACTAGTCGAAAGAGCTCCTGCCAAAATCCACCCATAAAGCGGCTGTCCCTGTCACTAACAATGGTCTTGGGTAGACCGTGCAATCTGAAAACCTCCCGGAAAAACAATTCCGCCACCTGTGCTGCTGTGTAGTGTGCTGAAATGGCAAAGAAGTGAGCATACTTCGTTAGCCGGTCAACTACTACGAAGATGCAGTCCTTGCCCTGCACTGTAGGCAAACCCGTGATGAAGTCCATCGAGACACTCTCCCACTTCCCCTCAGGAATGGGAAGCGGCTGCAACAACCCTGCGGGATGGTCCATCTCCCCCTTGTTCCGCTGGCAAACCTCGCACTCCCTGACATGTTGGAGTACGTCCTCCTTGAGGCCCTTCCATGCAAATCTCTCCCGGATGGCCCTGTACATCTTGGTGAACCCCTGATGTCCTGCCAATGGTGAATCATGAGAGGCATGGAGTATCTTCTCCTTGAGCTGAGATCTCTCAGTCAAGAAGATCCGATCCCTGTAATAGATGACCTCATCTGCTACCCTGTATCTGCTATCCGCTATCTGTCCCTCCAGCACCTCACATGCAAATCTATCCTTGGAATACTCAACCAGTAGTCGAGCCTTCCAATCAGCGTCCAAGCTCATGAGGGATAATGTAGCTGGTCTACGAGAAAGGGCATCTGCCACCACATTGTTCTTTCCTTTGACATACTCTATATCAAAGTCATAAGCCTGGATCTTGCTGATCCACTTCTGCTGCCTCTCCTGCAACTGTTTCTGCTCCAAAAAGTACTTTAGGCTGTTATGATCTGTCCTGACTCTAAATCTGCCGCCTGCCAAGTACTGCCGGAATTTGGCCAATGCATGCATAATGGCCAACATCTCCTTATCATAGATAGGATAAAGTCTCTCATGTGGAAGGAGTTTCCGGCTCTAGAATGCAATCGGGTGACCCTCCTGCATCAAAACTGCTCCAATCCCTTCTCCTGATGCATCGCACTCTAGGATAAAGGGCTGAGTGAAATCAGGCAATGCCAACACAGGACAACTACTCATCACCTCTTTGAGCTTATCAAAGGCTCGCTGTGCGGTGTCCGTCCAACTGAATGCCCCCTTCCTCGTCAGCTCCGTGAGGGGTGCAGCAAGCTGTGAGAAGCCCTTGACGAACTTCCTGTAATAAGTGCAGATACCAATGAACCCTCTAAGTTCTGTCACATTCCGCGGCTCTGGCCAGTCCCTGATAGCCCGGATCTTCTCGTCATGGACCCTCACTCCGTCCACTCCTATGATGTGTCCCAAATACAACATCTCTGTCAAACCAAACTCACACTTGGAGAGTTTGGCAAAGAATTGCTGCTCCTCCAAGATGCGCAAAACTGTCTCTATGTGCTGGAGGTGCTCCTCCCAAGTCCTGCTGTATATGAGAATATCATCAAAGAAGACCAGCACGAACTTCCTCAGATGCTCCCTGAAGATATGGTTCATGCAAGACTGGAAAGTGGCAGGTGCATTGGTCAGTCCAAATGGCATGACCAAAAACTCAAAGTGCCCATAATGACACTTGAAAGCAGTTTTGGGAACGTCCTGTTCCCTCATGCGTATCTGATGGTACCCGGACCTCAAATCAATCTTTGAGAAGAAACGTGCTCCTCTCAACTCGTCCATCAACTCATCGATCCTGGGAATGGGGTACCGGTTCTTCAAAGTCTTCTTGTTCAGCGCCCTGTAATCAATGCACATGCGTAATGTGCCGTCCTTCTTCTTCACCAGCACTACTGAAGAAGCGAAAGGACTAGTACTGGGCCGAATGTGTCCAAGGGCTAACAGTTCCTGAATGGCCCTCTCTATCTCATCCCTGTAGGCCTTAGGATGCCTATAAGGGGTGGTGATCACTGCCTGTATCCCTTGCTCCAACTCTATCGTGTGCTCAAACCCCCGATCTGGTGGCTGTCCCGGTGGAATATCTCCAAACACTACTGCATATCTGTCAAGAAGAGTCTGTAGATCAGGGTGCACTGCCCTGCCTGTATCTACTATCTCTGAAGCCCGTAGCTCTACTGCCCACTCGATATCTCCCCTGCGGAATGTCGCATCCCCTGCGGAATGTCGCATCCATGCTGTGTGCCGATACTGTCTGGGGCGGATATGTGTTCTGACCTCGGATCTTCTCATGCCTCCCCGTCTTGGGATCATCCCACTCCATTTCCAAGGCCTTCCAATCTGTGGTGACCTTTCCCAGAGTGATAAGCCACTGCACTCCCAATATCACATTGGTGTCAGGAATGTCCACCACAAAGAAGTGATCAGTCAACGTATAGGTGCCCATCGTCACTGATAACTCAGGTACATATCGAGCACAGGCCATGGTCTGATCTCCTGGAACCAAAACTGAAAACCCATCAAAGCTCTCTGTGGGTATGCCTCTCCGTGCTACCATCTGGGCATCGATGAAATTGTGGGTAGCCCCACTGTCAACTAGAACTGAAACACGCTGACCCCGTACTGTCCCACGTACTCGCAATGTCAGATACTTGGGGACTCCTCGTAGTGCTGCTCGAGCTCCCCCAGTAGGTGCAAATGATGCCTCTCCCGCATCTGGTGGTGGAGGTGGTAAGGCACTCTGCGCTGCATAACATTCTCCTGCCTCCTCATCCTCCAACTCATCCTCTTCTCCGCTGCCCTCGGAGAAGACCTCTATGAAGTGTGCCTTCCCTGCGGTGCATTTGTGTCCCGGTGCCCATGGCTCCTTGCAGGTGAAGCACAATCGTTTCCGTCTCAGCTCTCTCCTAGCCTCATCATCATACTGTCCTCGTCCGGGATTCGCCTTGGGAGGCGGAACCCTCGTGTCCTTACCCTTAGGCTGGAAAGCCTGTCTCTGGGGATAAGGCGGCCGAGTCCTGGGCAACACATCTTGTAGGTCACGGGCTCTGCTGATAGCATCCTGAAGTGTGGCCGGTTTGTTTGACCGGACTAGCCCACGAAGTGGTTCTGACAGCCCGTCCAGGAACATCGTGACCAACCGAGCTGCTGATATGTCAGGAACCATCACTGAAACCCTCAAAAAGTCTGAGATGTATGCCTCTGCACCACCTGTCTGTTTGAGCTTGGTTAGCTCGAGGAAAGGCTGATCTGTGTCCTTTGGGTCAAAACGTTTCACCACCCTCCTGGTGAACTCAGCATATGTAGTCACTGTGGAATGCCCCAGTGTGGTTAACCCATGAAACCACCAGTTCTGGGCCTCACCCTCTAGATGTAATGCAGCCATCTTGATGGCTTCCTTCTCCGACATCTGGTTAAGCTGAAAATAGAGGTCTAGTTTTTCCACCCAAGACCTGGCTGTGGTCTTTGGGGAACCATCAAACATTGGCAAATGAAATTTGCTGGCTGCACGATTACTGTCACGGTGGGAACCCCGTCCCTTATTTCGATCATGAGGCTTACTGCCACCTCGGTACTGCATATATCGATCGAAAGGGAGAGCCTCCATGAATTCCGGCCCCAAACTTCGCCAATCTGCAAACCAAACTGCATGTAGATCGGGACCCTCCTCTCTTGATGCCGTTTGCTCCACTTCCTCCACTGTGAAAGTAGGCATGGTAGGTCGCGTGTCCATGGAATCGGTCTCCTGCACTGACACAATGGGTATAGCATTTGGTATGCAGCTAGATGTTCCTGATCCTTCCCCTACCTGAAAGACCCTAGGGGTTTCTTTCTGCGTTCCCCCTGCAACCTTCCTGGTTACCTCCTGCATGAATGCATCCATCTTTGCATCCATCTTTGCATCCAACTTCTCAGTTAACTTTTCGGCCAATCTTGCCAACATAGCCTCCATTGGATTCCTCCGTTCGTCTTCTGAATCAGAATCACCTCCCCCAAGTAGAGTGGGGCGTCCTCTAGGTGCCATAGAGTGCTAGCACCACAGGCTGAGCCAGATCAGAGCTCTGATACCACTGTAATATCCCCAAAGGGGAATAAGCAATAATAAACAGAAATGCACTAATACAGATATAAACTGAACCAGATCACTGAATCATGACACATGTAACACCAAAATCTGAGCCATTTTATTAATCAGAAAGTACATAGAGAGGAGTACCATAAATCAGAGTAAGTGCACCTATCCCTGCCCTAGGCAGGTGGAGACCCTCTCAACAGAAAAGTGGCTGCAACAAGGACAGCGTCCTGGCTGCTCTGCAAGCTGAAGATGAACTGCGCTGGGGCTGAAGTCTGCAAACCCTCTCAAATGGAAAACGCTGTCTCTGCCAGTGACAGCGCAGAAACAGATAAAGCACCAAGCCCTCGGCTCTCCAGACAGATGAAGCTGCTACAGGATCCTGGAAAACGCTGTTAAGCACTCCTCACAATGATCTGCTCCTCAGATCTGCGTCCCACCTGATGGATCTGAAGCCTCCTATCACAACTGCGTCCTCCCTTTCCTGATCTGCGTCCTCCAAACCCCAATCTGCTGCCAATCCCTCAGATCTATGCTAGATCTGGAACTATCTCCTCAGATCTACAGCCTCTAGGGCTAGATCTGGTGTTTCCCCTTCAGATCTGGACTAGATGCGATACCCAACTCCTCGGATACCCCCCCCCCCCCTCAGTGGATCTCCGCAGGCACGGATACGCAACATGCAAGGCTAGATCTGCAACATACAGGACTAGATCTACAAGATCTATCCTTCCCAGAGCTGGATCTGACAAGAAACCCTCAGATCTGCAATCCTTACCTCCCAGAATAGACAGCGTCCTCACTCTAGGCCTGTTCAGCGTCCTTCTGACCCTCAATCAGTGTTTTCTCCTGTCAACCTGGAACTGCGTCCTCTTGGACAGCGTCCTACCTTTCCTGCAAGGGACAGCGTCCTCCTTTCAGATAAAACAGCGTCCTTGACCTCAAAGATTCAGCGTCCTTCCTTCTCTTACTCTGCGCAGCCACAAGAGGGCTTTCCTCCTCCTCAGATGTGCTTCAGAAATGCTGCTGCTTTGATACTGAAAACCTTGCTAGGGCGGGCACTCGAAGTCCCCCGAAGCTAAGGGTGAAACCAGAAAAACCTTACCAGGGCAGGCACTCGAAGTCCCCCGAGGCTAAGGGTGAGATCTCCGACCGGAGACACTCGTGCACTAAACAGTGCTGCAGACCGACTAAACAACCGGCGTGCTGAAGCAGACAAGTCTGACTACCAATAAGAATATCAAATCATGAATGATCAAATGAGGTGAGAGCCTCTCCTTTTATAGCACCGATCTCCCTCCAAACTCACTCACCCTGGATCTGCGCAGTTTACCTTGGGTTAACTTTATGTCTCCTCCATCACCCATGTGGACCCCCAAGGCCCCCTCTCTAAGTTACAACGTCAAGCTACTAGGAAAAAGAACACTTTATTATAAAGTGAGGTGGCTAAAGTGAGGTGACCCCTCTTATTTCTCACTTTATTTATTATTCCTATCTAAAGCAGCAAAATAACACAAAAATGCAATATACCAATTAGCAAAGCTACGTCAAGCTACTAGGAAAAAGAACACTTTATTATAAAGTGAGGTGACTAAAGTGAGGTGACCCCTCTTATTTCTCACTTTATTTATTATTCCTATCTAAAGCAGCAAAATAACACAAAATGCAATATTCCAATTAGCAAAGCTAATTGGGAATATTACATCAAGATCCAATGATAGACAATCCTGCAAAATTAAATGTTAGACCAAGATGAGCATATAAACATCAATTGCAACTATAAAGGAGATAATACTTGAAAGTAATTGCTCAAATGACAAGATGATGACATCAATTACTCATGAGCTAAATGATCATCAAAACAACAAATATATGAAATGACTTGAAATAGAGTTGCACCAATGAAGGATATTCCAAGTACAAGAAAATTGTTGCAAAAGTAAAAGATCCAAATACTTGTAATATAAAGCAAATGCTTTTTGAGAAGATGATGATATTTGCCAATATGACCCAAATAAATTCAAAATAACATATATAGGAGAATTGGATTTGTAAGTAAAGTAAAGTTGTGATGTAGAGATGCTCTTGGTTTATTTTATTAGTTGTATTTTAAAACAAAGTTTCAATTGAATTTTGATCCCCAAACCTCATCCTCGTTCGGAAATCCAGATCTCACAATGAGGAGTCAATAGGGGTGGAGGGTCCTTAAAGTCTATACAACCAACTGAAGTTGGAGGCTAATTTTGGAAATGTTCATTAGTAATGAAATGTGACTAAGTGAGATGTTTGAATAAATGTTGTTGCTTCAAAAAATAAAGTATTGGTGCTAGAGTATAATGGACAATGTTTAAGTAAAAATACCAATGTTTTCAAATGGAAATAAAAGTGAAACTTCGCAAGTCCACAATTGCTTTTGCAAGAAATAGAGTCAATGCCAAATTGCTTCAGCACAAGAATGTTCAATAATAACCAAGATGCCACATAAACTAAATTGACAATGATAAAGCAAAGTGCTCAAGAGACTTGTGAAACCAAGATGGCTAAATTAAACCAGTTTAAGTTTGCCAATTGTGTAAAATACTTGCTTGCTTTAAAAAAAAAGGATATTGCATGTGTTGTAATAGAAGCTCAATGCAATTACTCAAGCAATTGAAATAACCAAATATCAAACTTGTGCTAAAATGAAAATGGATGTGAGAACTATGTGAAATTCACCTATATATGTTATCTTGAATTTATTTGGGTCATATTTGCAAATATCATCATTTTCTCAAGAAGCATTTGCTATATATTGCAAGTATTTGGATCCTTTACTTCTGCAACAATTTTCTTGTACTTGGAATATCCTTCATTGGTGCAACTCTATTTCAAGTCATTTCATATATTTGTTGCTTTGATGATCATTTAGCTCATGAATAATTGATGTCATTATCTTGTCATTTGAGCATTTACTTTCAAGTACTGTCTCCTTTATAGTTGCAATTGATGTTTATATGCTCATCTTGGTCTAACATTTAATTTTGCAGGATTGTCTATCATTGTATCTTGATTTTGTTTTTTTGAGTAAGCTATTGTTATTTACTTGAAGGCATTGGTCTCTACTTTGAATATATCATTGAAATTTGTTCATTTATTCATATGCTTGCTTAATTATTTGGAAACAAGTTATTTTTGATAAGTATTCCACTTGAATTAATCTCCTAGAAACTCACTTTTTCATCCAAATTTTCATTAGGGACCACCCCCCTTAGCTTACCTAGGAGAAAGCTTTAACGGAGAGAGTTGGGACTAGGTGACAACCCCATCTCTTAGTTTTGCCATCAACCACACCTTGTGGGGTTAAGGGCTTTTCTCACTAATTTAGGTGTGTGTGTAAGGCGAAAACAACAAGCCCGTTATTTTTCTGCAACATAGAGGACCTCTGTGTAAGAGGGAGTTTCTTTTGTAGAGACATGAGCTTGGTCATATCTTTGGCACAATGGGATGCAGGTCCATCGACATCTCCTCGATGTTTCTTTTGTAGAGACATGAGCTTGGTCATATCTTTGGCACAATGGGATGCAGGTCCATCGACATCTCCTCGATGAATGATTTGAAGAAGTTGCAAGACTCTGATATTGACTTGGTCGATTCTCTGATCTATCTGATGATGTTTGTCTTTGCTGAAGTCTATTATTACCTGTTGGGATTGATTATGGTCTACTGAATTCTATGGTTGCTGATGCATGCTTTTGTGAGAAGCCACTTATTATTTGTTGGATTCGACTATGGATACTGTTATTTGCTTATGTGAGAAGCCACTTATTCTCCGCTGGATTTGATTATTGATACTGATATTCGTTTTTGTGAGATGCCACTTATTCTCTGTTGGATTCGACTATGGATACTGATATTCGCTTCTATGAGAAGCCACTTATTATCTGCTGGGTTCGACTATGGATACTGATATTCGCTTATGTGAGAAGCCACTTATTATTTGTTGGATTCGACTATGGATATTGATATTCGCTTCTGTGAGAAGCCACTTATTGTCTGCTGGACTCTACTATGGTTGCCAATGATTTCTTCTATGAGAAGCCACTGATGAAGTCTATCATTAACTATTGATGTTTGCTTCTAAGAGAAGCCCCAACTAAAGATGAATGAACAAGTTGAATATTGTTCGCCGAAATATTTGAGATCCATCATGGCTACATTTTTTATCATGAACTAGTTGCTAGTGTTTATGTGAAGAGATTGGAATAACTGATAATCCCCTTGAAGAGGGAGCACTAATTACATAACATCATATTTTGGACCATATCCTGTAGGCTGTATGTATTGTTGATTCCTCGTGTAGGATGTGTGTCGTGAGGCCTTGTGGTCCAGGAGATGTATTGTTCATTCCTCTTGTATGCTGTGCATCGTGAGACCTTGTGGTCCGGGAGATGTATTGTTGATTCCTCCTATAGGCTGTGTGCTGTGAGACCTTGTGGTCTGGGAGATGTATTGTTGATTCTCCTATAGGCTATGTGCCGTGAGACCTTGTGGTTTGGGAGATGTATTCTTGATTCCTCCCTTAGGTTGTGTGCTATGAGACCTCTTGGTTGGGGAGATTATTTGAGATGGGTGCTATGTATCTTTCCTTATGATGATACCGATGATCTCTCCCTTAGGCTGTGCGCTATGAGACCTATAATTGGTTGGGGAGATTGATCCTGATAGAGAGAGAGATTTGTATTTGTGATCCCTTCCCTAGGTTGTGGGTTGTGAGACCTATGATTGGTTGGGAAGATTGATCTTGAGAGAGAGAATGAAAAGTACCTCCCTGGCTAAGAGGGAGTGTTGAAAAATATGGTAGCCATGGTCGGTATTTTCATCTTGAAAATAAATGGAAATTAAAATTTTTAAGTTTGCCTCCAAATCTATTTGGTCAGTTGGCCCCCTAAGTGGCACCCATTCAACCCCCACTTGAAGGCTATATAAAGGAGATCATTTCTCCTCATTTGGACACATCAATTTTGGTCTCATGCATCTCTGATCCAGCGAAATTACAGGAGGGCTGAAATTTGAGGAGGTCGAAATTCTAGCAAGGGCCAAAATTTCAGGGACTTGAAATACAGTTTTTGTGTTTTCCCCTTGTGAGTTTTTCCCTGACTGTGTGCCTAATTTCTGTGTCTCTTGTCTTATTGTTTCATGGTTACTTTACTGTTCTTTCATGTTTATTAGTTGATGTTTTTTCTTCTGTATAACTGCCTAAATGATATGGTTAATGCTATGTGAAAACTAATGTTTAATTGATCATTGACGTAGTTATTAGGTGAAGAAAAACCTAATTCTAGGAGGTATCCTAGAAAATCAAGAATATCGTCCACCATTTGCTGTTGCAAACCAATATTTTAGATTATCCCCAATGATGAAGTTCACTGGGACTAAATCTAAGAAACCTTTATGTGAGGTGAAATTTTTGTCATCCAGTAAAAGTAAATGAACTAAAAAATTTCTACAAGGTGTTCACCCTCTAGAATACCAATGATAAGTTTAGAAGAGAGAGAAGAATAAAATGAAACCACTATCAAAACACTAAAACCTGCAATAAATGTAGAAGATAACATTACCAGGAAAGAGAAATTTGCGATAGCAGCCAAGATAACTCCAAAATTGTAGTGCTAGAGCTGATCAAAAGTGCACAAATACGCTAATGAAAAAGATAACCAATGCACAAAGAAATGACTATCACAAGAGAACAAAAGATGTAGGCAACCTTAGGTATAAAACACTTCATAATAGAGAATGATGCCTATTGGCTAAATAATGATTGAGATAGATTTCAAGATAAGATATTTATACCCTTTTGCATAGAACACTTTACATGAGACAACGATGAGTTGCGAGTGTGTATTTATGCACAACTCAAGCGGTTGGGCACCCTTAGAATAACACCAAGATTTGAAGATGCAAAAAGTTTTCGAAATCTAAATTCTATTTTCTGATATGTATAATTTTATGTTTTTATCTATAACAGCTCAAATCTTGGTGTTATTCTAAGGGCTATTCAAATTGTTGTTGTACATTTTACCATTTAATGTTGGTGAGTGGATGTTGTCATTATTGAATCATGAGCTTCAGCAATCTATTCTATCTTTAGCATTGTCTAACTAGAACTCCGGGAATGAGATTAAATCATATCATTAAATGTTAGTTTGAGAAATATGCTTTTGTGTTTCTATCTATAGAACATGTTGGAATTTTAAAGTTTTGATATTCAAAATGCGATGCAAATGTTAAAAGACATATTAAGTAATCTCTTTCTTTTTATGCAGTACTTCATGGATGATTGTCTGCAAAGGCTATTGGGGGAGATTGAATCCCGTGAAGAAGAATTATCCAATCTGGTGCTTCATGATCGCCTAGGCAAAATCATTCGAATTCGTCTAGAAATGCAGGTCCCTTACATTTCTAAATGGCCTCAAGCATTAAGCATTCAGGTTTGTTGACTAGCTCATTCTAGCAGTATGCAAGTGCCTTTAAGGTCTATGGTACAAATGTATCATTTGTCACTAGATTGACACTCTTGAAGATAGGAATGGAAGGATAAACTAATGCCCTCTCTTTGTGTTTTGTGACATTGTCATTAGCTTTTCTGGTATAACCGTTTTCATTCTATTTAATCCATTCTCTTCTATTGAATATTCATCTTGTACTTGACTATATGCCAAAGATAAGAGTACAATCATATGCCCTCCTCCTTGGTTGCAATGTCATATTATTAGTTTGGGTTAGTCTTCTCACTTTTATGTCTTTCTGCATCAGGCAAATCCACTTAATCTTCCAACAAGCTTTAAGCAAAGAGCTATTTTAATGGATGAAATTTGGCATGCTGCTGGTGACCGATCAACAGATCTTGACTGGTATGCCAAGCGTACCCTTCTAGGAGGAATTTATGCAGCCACAGAACTTTACATGCTAACAGATTACTCACCAGGTAATGGGACCCGCTATTTATTGGTGTACCTTGAATGTTCTTGGCTTCCCTTTTGCTTATTCAGCACTGTTTTATGCCTAGGGATCTCAAATATTTAAAATGTTGAGACTTGTAGAGGAAACTTGAGAAACAAACTCATTATAATTCTATTTTGATCATATGCTTCAACCAGAATTTAGGAACACCTGGACATTTCTAGATCGCCGTGTCCGTGACGCAGTTGATTGTCGTAAAACTGTTCAAGAGGTAGTTGAGCAAACTTATTCACGTTATGTTGTATTTATTGATTTGATAATCTTGGCTTCATCAAGCATCTCTGTAAGAGTATTTATTGTTTGTTCAATTTTGCTGCTAATCACAGGCAACACAACTGGCAACAGCTATTGGTGCAGGCATAGGAAATACAGTGCAGGAATTTCTGCGGAGACAAACTCATTAGTGGAATGTGTCTGTTATTTTGAAGTTAAAATGTCTTGTGATCAGTGAGAGCTGTGTAAATAAAGTCCACTCTTTTGAGCTGTTGCAAAAGTCTGTAAGTGATTGTGAATTTGTGTTCAAATATTGGTTGATGATAGTATAGAACATGGGTGTCTTAAATCTTACAGAGATGGCATGGACATTTTTTGTGGATCATTAATAAAGTTTCATCAGATTGTGCTACCTGTATTATCTCTCAGGTATATTTAAGCAGGTCCATATTGTTCTAAGAAGTTTGGTCTGGGACAATTTCTAAAGCAGCTTGTTGGCCAGTTCATAGCATATTTAAAAGAGCATCAAGTAAATGCAAAAGTACCTTCCTTTATAATTGTAGTTGAAGACCTGCTCCTACTATTTATGCACTTGCTTTCAATATCTATATATGTGCTGGAATGTGCCGTCAAGTATGCAAGTCAAGACTTCCGGAAAAATAGCAAGTCCAGTTTTGAAAAAATCAGAGAGTCAAACTTAAAAAAATTTAGAAGATGAGAAACTGCAGTTGTATGGAGTTCACAGAGAGCAGTTTCAGCATTGGGGCAATATCAGTTTTCTCCTTGATAGGGACCTTTTTTGGGCCAGTGATGGTGATTATGGCCTTCCTTTGCAGTTATTATGGCTCTCCCATCTCATTATGCTAGAGTTTGTTTTAAAAGAGAACTGTATAATTACTGTATAAAGGAACGTTAGGAGTATGTGTTTCTGACTATAAATTGTATGTATATTGTATTGTGAAATTTAAACAGAAACACACAAATAAGTAGGTTTGTTATTTATTTAAGAAACCTATTCCCAGCCTTTTCTCAGTACAAGGTTTAAATGTAGGAGCAATTTTTGGGCAGTCTGCTGAACATAGCAGTGATTGTTAATGCGGAATCTTTGCTTCTAATATTAGCGGTAAATATACAGCAAAGATGTTACAAGTATGGTGTATGTGCTTTTTGGAGGAGTTGCAGAGTAACTACTTTGTTATGCTAAAGATGGCATTGGTGGGAGGAGCTAGAAATTTGTCTCTGCGGTGGTTAATGCAGAATAGGAGCATATATTTGGTCCCTGCCAAATGGAGTGTCAGTGCCAATTTTAGTTCTTGCAGGTTGTACTTTTCATCTGATCCCGAGTAAACCCACATGTGGTTACTTGGGGGCTTTGAACTTATACGCGTATAAGGAAACGCCCATGTAAATGTCAGTTCAATTAAAATTGTGAATGAGACCGTTTATTATTCCTCGATGAAGTGAAAAGTATTAATTTATAATAAGAACATGAGCCAATACTTTCTTTTACATTTACGGGACATTTTGTTACTTTGAAGTTGCAGATGATAAAATCGTATTGGAAGGGGTGGTTCTATGCATCTTACTGTGGTCACATGGTAAAAGTGTTTGTTGGTTCTCCATCTGATGGGTTTCGGGGATTTGTGGCTCGTTGTTGGGTCCTTATCGAGAGATTGCAGTGTCATATATTAATAGTATATTCTAATCTCGAACAAAGAGGAGGGAATAATACGAAACTTCAGGTGCGATCAAATACATTTTTGTGGAATGGCATGGATACCAGAACAATTTCATTTTTCGTTTGTTGTGCATTCTCACAATAAAATGTATTTGTGTATACAGCATTCCTTTTCTCAAAGCAACAAAGTGAATACAATTTCATTGGGGTTGTGAAAAACTTATCTCGTGCTAATCTTTTTCAGTTATTTCAGAGAATTTTGTACTTGCAACAAGATGGTCATCTGATCATGATAACTAATATATTATTTAATATGGTAATGACTGGCACATGTTTTCAAGAAATTTGTGGAACAGTATGATACTTAATATATTATTTAATATTGTAATGAATAACACACATTTTCAAGAAATTAGTGGAACAGCTATTTCAGAAGACAAATGCCTTGTCCGATTGGATGTCAACATTGACCAAAACTCAATATTCGGTAATTTCCGCTCCAATCATGCGAGGAGGCATGATATGGCTTATCCCTTTATATATCAACATTAACCTAAAACAAACTCAATACCCAGTTTGGCTTATCCTTCAATTTCTTCACTAAGAATGTGAAGAGGTATGATTTGGCTTATTCTTCAATTTCAGCAATAAGCATGCCAAGAGGCAGATAATTTCAGCAATAAGCATGCCAAGAAGCATTATTCATAGAGGATTTTAATAGCAATATGAAATAGTATACAGTTGTGAATACTTAACCAACTCAATATACAGTTTGGCTTATTCTTCAATTTCAGCACTAAGCATGTGAAGAGGTATGATTGGGTATCCTTCAATGTCAGCAATAAGCATGCCAAGAGGCATGATTAATAGAAAATTTTAATAGCAATATGAAATAGTATATAGTTTTGAGTACGTAACCACCACCAACTTATGAATAATGAAACTTACAGGGAAGGATATGAGTTTTGTAATAGTTTAAGATGTTTCACTAGATAATACAAATGTGAATAATTAGCTTTCAATTAATGAAGAATAAAAACTCTCTAGGATTTTTAGAGTTTTAGATTTTTCATCAATAATTCACACCTTTAGTTGGGATTGCATTTTAAATATTTTCATAAATGCAAACCTAATAATTTTAGTTGGGATTGCATTTTAAATATTTTCATAAATGCAAACCTACTTATTGCCAACCTTTTGTAAGATTTCATGTTTCTTTTGTTAATTTTTTATAGGTCTTCTAAACTAATAATTACTTCTAATGATTTAATCCTTTTCATATTCTCATGCATCATTAAGCAATTACATAGAAGACATCAACAATAGGACAAAATGATAGTAGGATCATAAAGAGAACCAATCAAGAGGCACAAGATTTTTACCTTGCGGGAAAAACCCACTTGGGGGAAAAACCCAACAACCTTTTCTTTAGAGAGATCATTTAATTCAACAAGAGATTCATCTAGTCTTTATAGTCTAAAACAAGGTCAAACTGACGATAGAAAATCTAGGTCAAGCCTGGTCAAACGGAGGTAAGTAGTCTCACAAATTAGGTTTGCCCATAAGAGATTCATTTTGTCCAAATTCAGTCTTTTGATCTGCCCAGAAGAGATTGTTTGCCCATAAACTTTCGATTTGCTATCTTCCTTTTTCCTTTTGCTTGAACAAAAGAGTAAGAGTGATTTGAATTACTTGAGTAAAAGATGATCCAAATTGCTTTTTAGGAGGAGGTTGAAGCCCTTATTTATATTATTCTAGGCGGCCGAATGGGTGCTTCAATAGTTGAGCCAACTTAAACAATTGGAGGGCTGACTTGATATTTTGGAGCCAAGAATTACTATATCCCTCTCTTTTGAAGCCAACATGAATAATGTCTTACATATATTCGAGGGGCTAAAACATGTAATGTTGAAGACCAACCATAGCAACAAAATTCAACATCTTTTCTTTTCTTTGTTCCTCATGATAATTCATGCTATCATTATAAACTCAAATCTATGTCATTATTTGGTTTTCTTGGAAGTATTTAGTGTCTAATGTGAGATCAATCAAATTGTAAGCTAATAGTTTCCATTGTTCCTTTTATTTGAAATTAATGCCCCAAGCATGAGTTCACATTGAGAATGATTATTTATTAGATAAAATGGAAAATTGGTTCCTTGTAAGTTGGGGAAAAATACTTTTTTCTTTTGAATTGACGTGAGTGGATGCTAAATAAGTAAAAACTTAATATTTGTCATCAATAATGAGGTTGGAAAGGATGCAATGGAGGAGCTTGAGAATGCTTATAATTGCATGAGATCTTTGTTGAAACCCTAGGTATTAACAATCTTGCAATATCATTTATAGACTATCCTTTCATTTATGTGGCCCTAGTTGGTTCCCAACTATGGCACTTTCCCATCCATATGGCCTTATGGAGCATGTCATGACTTGTAAAGAACTTGACAATCCTTTGAATGTTGTTTCCAACATAATAAGTTTTGGTGTTTTTATTGGCATTTTGCAAGACAACACATTCGAAACTCCCACTAAACATCCTCATAAGTTCATCTTGAAGATATTCTAGGAGGTAATGAATCCACTTTGTAAATCCCTATGAATATTCAATTTTTTAATGGAATGTTTGTATTCAATACTCAACATATTTGTTGATTGTATCCCTCCAACAGGTATGGTGATGCTTGGATGAAAGATGGGACACCATCACTAGGGTTGCTAGGATATTGATAGCTTGGAATTTTTTATTTCCTTTGTTCCTTTACAAAGCTTTATGCCTCGGGGAACGAAAAAAGTTTGTGGATTTTGAAATCATTGTCATCTCATAGCCCCAACTTGAGAGTTGCATTTAAGCAAAATGACTACATATCGATTGCGAATGCATCCTTACATCCAATTTCTGATTCAACTTATTTTCAGTTAAGTGTTTAATATTGATGCAGGGGCATTAGGCTCTAGAAATACTTTATATTTTTATAAAACGTAGAGGGGTCTCATGTTTTTAAGTTCTCATGTAATTATTAGTATTTTTGAATAAAAAGTGAGGAATTGTAAATGTTCTCTAACTGCAGAGAACATGAGAGAAGCTGAGTAGTTAGGAATGTGAAGGGACAATCGAATTAGGATCAGTTTCAGTTATTTTAGGGATTTTGTCTAAAATTAGGAAATTTGGAATTGTAAGAGTTTAGTGAGCTGTTATGGAACTTGAATCGATTCAGGTCATCACTTTGTATAAATGTAAGCCTGAAAGATAGAGTAGGGATTCAGAGCTAGAGATCTGCTCAGAGGCAGAGTAGGAGGATAGAAGGGCCACTGAACTAAAAATCAGGCCAAAAGGAAGATTGTTAATGTAAGTACTGTGTATGTCAATGCAGAGTTTAATTTTCTGAAGACTATGTTTCCTTCCTGAGTTATGTGTTGTGTGAATGGAATGGTTTGCAATATTGATTGAATGTGATTGTGAATCTGGAAGAATCGATTCTGAGAAGGAAGAATTCCTGTGTATGAGATTGGAGCGAATTGAATTCCCGTGTACATTATATGAATGAGGGTTTCTGTTATTTTGAAATCGCTGATTTGTATGCGTTCTGTGTTAAAGTGGTTGCAAATCTAATATATATTAGCATTTACGAAAAGGAGGAACCTTGTCCTTTTGAAGTTCCGTTGATATTTCTGGGTGGGATCAAGCTGTATGTATTAGTTCCATGTGTGAAGAAAGAATAAAGGAAATTCTCGATTCTGTGGTTGAACTGGACAGAACTCTGTTCCGTTTGATCAAGTTCGATTTGTTCATTGACCGTGCTATTAAGTTGCACGCGGAGGAAAGGAGAGTATCGATTGTGTTAATCGATATCGGACTTCATATGAAAGCCTCAAACCGTAGCTTGTTGACAGTTGAATCTTGAAGGTGTTTTAACCTCGTGCGAATAGTCCAATGAGGAATCGGTGAGGCTATTATGAAGGATGCAGGTAATGTTAACTCTGGCTGTTGAGTATAATTAAGTCTTTTACTGAACTCTGTGCTTGAATTGATATTGGTGGAAGTCACAACGTTAACATGGCGAGAAACGGAGTTGAGAAGTGAAGCGGAACTTTGAAGAACGAAGGGTTGGAACCGTGAGCAGCAAAGACGGTTTGAGGAAAACCACACATGGTCATCGCGTGACCTCTTAAGCGGTAAGCTGATTTTGAAAAAAAAAACGCGATTAGGGTCTAGGCCCGACACGTGGCTTAAGGTGGTATTGTAAAACCACTTACATAAAGCAAATTTTGAAGATTAACACCCACGCACTTTAGTTGCGCGATAATTGTTGGATGTGGGTAAATTTCAGGGTTGGAGCGCGATAACAGCTCCACCGTTGGATCATGAGGGAAGTTCCATAGAGGCATTCCATGAGAGGTGGGACCCGAACATTTGTCGGGCTTTGTTTTAATTCAAGTCATGGTATAATGGTTGAAAGGTCCTTTGTATGCGTCGGGGTTTGGTATAAATTGTAATGTTAGTGCAAAGGTAAGCTGTGGGCCCGAGGACATGTATATATATTGGGAATTGCTATAGGTCAACATTACATATGTTAGTTTTAAGCCTAAGGTCGAAGATGAAGATATGCGTTGGTACATATGGTTAAATTATGGCTATTATATATGAACGCTTATGGGCAATGCGATGATCAAAAGGTTAATTTTAATGTCTTATAACATTTAATGTGAAGACATAATATATATTTATATATTATGTTTGATGTGAGATCAAGATCCAAAGGCTTACATTGGGTTTTATTCCAAAGTAATGAATATTGATTCCATTTTTGGACTATGATTTAACTAAAGATATTTGAGAAAAGTAAAGCTTTTGCCTATATTGCTTAAGTTTGCCCAGATTTAAAATTATTTGGGTAAAACTTGAAGTGCATTATTTTTATATGCATGGAGATGGAAGATTGTGGGTTTAAAATGAAATTGCAGTTTATATATGACTAAGAGTGTGAAGTGGTCAAGTGAGGTGGCCCGGGCATCAAATATTCTTTCTCAATGCGATGGTATGTAGGTTTGATGTGATAAATTGATGAATTCATTTTAAATTTTAAAAATTTGCTTTATAGATGTGCTTAAGTTGTATTTAGTTTGCTATTTAGCTCACATTGAATTAAGTAAAATCTATAGGATAAATGTACTCATTAACTTGAGATTTAATGATATATGGGTTAACAACATGGAAATTATTGATGAAAGACAAAATGAGTTCGCTCGAGTATATATAGTCCAGGATAAAATATTCCCAAATTGAATGAAATTATGCCCCTTTTTGGAGAAGAGAATTTGGGTACATTTTCGGATACATCAAATAAATTAAAAATGCATACTGTGCATCGCTTTATACATGTTCTTTAAGGCTCACCAACATTTAATTTATTTGACATCCTAGTAACAAAGGGTAAAGGCTTGTTAGGGATGCATGTAGGACTCACCTCTTATGTGTAATGAGGATAATATCATGGAATATCAAGAGCCTTATAAACTTGTTAAGCAAAATTATGGTAAGAAGAATAAGGAATGCAATTTAAGAATATAGGCCCTATTATTAGTAAGGCTTTGCAATATAGAAAGGGACCTTGGAGCAGTGTTAAAGCACACCTCAACCCCACCAAATTCAAGGGAAACCACTATTGATGTTATGGTTTCCTTGGTCCAATTGTAGGAAGGGAAACACATGGGTTGTGAAGTGGGAAGGGATAAAATTTGAAGTGGATGAGGATTGGGGTTGAAACGTTAAAAGATTAAATAAAATACATATACAACATTTTAGTATGATTATGTAGGGAAGAGTGAGAGAGAAAGAGGCATCCCACATTGTTATGAGAAAATTTCATAGATGCTCTGATACCAAGCGTTATGAACAAAGTTTGTATACACAATAGAATATTCAAAATATTTTAAATATAAGAATGTCCATCATAGGATGAATACAATTGAGATATTGATATGATATATGATTTGGTTACAACAAAGAATCTCATATATATACCTAGGTGGGTACCCCTTCACGAATAGTGATGTCTTATGAGACATGCCTCTTTAGTATACTAATCATTGCTAACTATTTTTTATTAATTATTTACATTCATAAGATTTCTTTCCCCTTTAGAAGGGCTTTGTCCTCAAAGCCTAATAGTGCAAAGACTTGATATCTTTTTTTTTTTGTCTCATAATGTCTCTTTGTCTTCTCAATTCTTGGAACTAGCATCCTTGATGATATGAGGCGATATGAATTTTTGAGTGTGTTACATAATTTCCGTATTGTGAAATTATCTAACCATCCTAAATTAATTTTCTCTAGAATCTTGCAATTACTGGAAACTTGGGATGAATTGTTATCATAAGACTGGATTATGGTGACATCAACGTTCTTGGGAACATAAGTCACTTGTTTATGGTTTGAGTGATAAGGATATGTAGAATGGTTAAGATGTCTGCTCTTATGATTTGGGTGTCGATAAGGAGTTCCTGTGATCTGATTTCCCTATAACTTGTTTTTTGCGTTTTCTTGATTTACTTGAGGTATTTGATTTCCTTCAGATACAGAAGTTGCTTGGTTAATTGCTGGATCTTCATTTGAATTTTTTGTCGTTTGAACTGCAATATCTGAATACGTCTTCACGTCAATTGGATTGGGATATTCTTGAGTTGTGGTAATATTTGGATCAATGTTTGCTCCCTTTTCTTCAACTTGAATTTTCACATCCAAAGATTTTGATGCTTCTTCTTGAATAAGTTGTTCTAACTTGTCTTTTAGCGACTTCTTATCATTCTTAAACTTCTTTGCTTGCATAAATAGGTTTTGATTATGATTCTTTAGATGTGAAAGTTATTCGTTTTCTAGATTGTTGACTTTATACTTGGTGTTTTTCTCCTCATCATTTAAACTTTTGATTTGTTCTAATAACCTTTGATTAAGGTTCTTTAAGCGTAAATTTTCCTCCTCTTGTTCTAATAGGTGTTGTTTGAGTTCTTTCTTTGTAACCTTAGCCTTCATAACTTTTTCGAGTAATTTTTCACTATGATCTCCGAGCCGCGGAATCTATTTGTCCTTTTCTATTACTTCCTTATAATGCATATCCTTAAAATATTTGTATTTACATTGTAACACTTTTTTGTTTTGCTGAAGTTTGGATATTTTGTCTTCTAAATTTTTAAAATGTCAATTCTCTTGATCTCCCAACTACAATTTCTTGCTACACTAGATTATATCATCTTGTAGGAGCGATGTTGGGTGTTCAACTTGGAAATTGAATTTCTTTTTCTTCAATTCTTGAGCCACATTAAATGCTGAAGAAAATACATTTCAAGTCGGCCTAACACATAGCTGGATGGTCGGCCTAATAGCTGGAACAATCCACTATATATACCTGAACATGCGGATCATTTGGATACAAGGTTTTCGCTGATCACAGAAATATAATTGCGGTGATATCCAACATAGAATTGTAGTGATATCCAACTGATATTTGCGGTGCTATCCAAAACAGAATTACGGATCTCTGTGATGAAAAAGGTGCGGATGTAAGACAGGATAAAGTGCGGATGTAAGACAGGATCAAGTTCAGATTTGAGACAGGATCAAATGCGGATGTAAGTTAAGATCAATGCGGACAACCTGAAGGGATGACATTGTGGATTGCACTGAACTGTATAGTAGACTTCAGGAAGAAAATAGTATTGCAGATTTTTGTATAACTACAGGGTCAAGAAGCTATCATATATAATGTCTATATAAAAAGAAGAAGGATGCGGAATTCAGAGACAACGTGACATAGAAGTAGAAGTAAAGTACAACATTCAAAGTGCAGTTTTGTTTAAAGAAGATCGTGAAGTAAGTACACTCACACAATGCATGAAAAGAGATCAATTTGAAAGGTGTGAAAAGAAACCAAGTTCTCTAGGTCAAGTGCATAACAATGCAGATTTTTATAAAAGAGAATAGTTGAGTTTTGGATCGTCTGAAGAAGATGTATCAGGGTATTGGAAGCATATCTAGGTCAAGGGTTTGAGTCTTGGTTATGGTACTTGTCATTTGAAGATCTATAAGAAGAATTATTTGCGGGTTTTCCTCTCCAAGAGGGAGAGGTTTTGCCCTGGCTCTAGGAGCCCAAGTGTGTGTCTTGTTTATTTGATAATTGACTTGATGAAAGAATAAACAAGATAACGAAGAAAAGACATAAGTAAGCTCACAAGTAATTATCAAGAATGGAATTTGTATTAATATCTAGCCCTCCAAATTCTCAACATGGTATCAGAGCTAAGGTGCTGAACTCAAGGGCTGCTTAACAAAGGAGACACTCTAGGAAGCGAAGATCAAAAGTTTGGGCTGGAAAATCAAATCAGTTTGAAAATGAAGACTCTCTAGCTACTTCAATATCTCCATCTCATTTAAAGGATCAACTCAATCAATAAAGTAATATTTTGTCATCAAAGATTCACATTCAAAACATTGTTAGAAGGAGGACTTCAATTTCTGAAGATATACTTTATAATCAAGGATTCAAGAACATCTACATTGAATATTTCTATCTTAGAAGAAACTCTTGACTTCATCTTCAAACATCATCAAGGAAGCCGCCGAAGGAGAAAGTCACTCTATCAATTAAGTATCTATGAATTTATATAAATCTATCAAAATGTCTTCTTTGCAAAGAAATCAACAAACTGGTTAGGGTTTCAAACTTTCCTACATGGAAGACAAGGACAATGAAGTCATGCCAAATACATGAAGGAAGATATAACAACCCAAAGGATTCTTACCGAATCCATAAAAGACTCTCTCATCTCCAATGTATCAAATCTAGAATCATCAAAAGGAATATATGATGAATTGGTGGAGCTATTCTCTGTGAGTACTACAAGAGAAGCAATTTCTCTGAGATCATCTACAGGAACTAGGAGAAATAATGTCTGACATTGAGATGACTAAAGTGGTGTTGAAAGCTCTGCCAGATGAATGGGGAAACTTCACTTCATGTTTATCTGGGAAGAAAGAAGCCACACCATTTCACGATTTAAGGTCTCTATGTAAAATAGAGGAAACAAGATTGAAAGAAAAAGGTGTTATAGGATCAATTGAAGGGAATCAAGCCTTTGCAACCATGTCAAGGAAGAAAGGAAGATTCGGTAAGTTTGGTCCTCAGAATAGTATGGACAAAGCACGGTGCTTTGGATGTAATAAACTTGGGCATTATAAAATAGATTGTCCTAAATTTGAAAAGGACAAGAGAAATAGGGAAGAAGCACATGTCTCAGAAATGAGAGAAGAACTTGATGCAAAGAAATCTAAGAAAGAAGAAGCGAGGGATCTCCACTATGATTAAGATCATCTTCTCCTTTAAGTGATTTTTGTTGGTTGTATAGCAGTGTAGCATCCTAATCAAAACATGGTAGGAGTTCTTGGTAAAACAACTCCTAGAAAACCTCTCTGATAACTATAATGATGGAAGGTAGTCATCAAGATCAAGGGTCATCATGAAAATCATAATTATGGGATGTGATGACATATTGATGAAGCAGGCCAAGGGAATGAAGCTTTTCATTCTAGTAAAAACACTGAAGGATGACTTAAATGAAAAAGGTATGAGGTATGTATATATTTATATGCTGACACTAGATGCTGTGAAGTCTTGTCATATGGTTGCAGGAAATAGACTTCCATATTTAGAAGTATGATCTATGAAAGAGGATCTCTCAGTGCACCAACATATGAACTCAACATTATATATATCCTCATGGAATATGAGGTGGTTGTATATAAACGAGGAACTGGAAAATGTGTAAGTTCCTGGGAATGGAGAATGTGTAGAAAGGAAGAGATCATGAAATGCAACAATGTCAAGAGGCAATTATCATCCAGAAGCCAAAAAGATGTGACTAAGAGATCTCCTGGGAATATATGTAGACACTGACGGAAGTCTGGTAAAGAAGAAGACCCTTGGCAAAAAATATCATTAGGAGATGTGTCAATCTCAATAAAGGATGTCGATGCCTACAGGACGATGGCATGGTGAAAGATCATCACTAAGGTAACTTTTGTTTTAAAAGTTCGTATGTATATGTTTATCTGGATGAATTTGTGTAAGGTTTCTAATCATGAAAAATGATGTATGATCCTTGGAGATGATTCAAAGGAAAGAAACATGGCATAACGGTGGACCAGATGTAAAAGACTAATGAATCACTTTATGATAGTAGACATGACTTGTGACTGAAAGTGATGGATGACTTGTGCCCTATGAAGCCAAAGGTTGAAGATTCCTCAATATCGAAATCCATGAGATCGAGGAGAGGAATTCTTCATGTGTAGCTGGATTGCTGCTGCAGGACCCTGGTTAAGAGGGAACCTGGTGGTAAGTTTCTTACTTGGAAGAAACTTGAAGTATGTCATTTATGTTCTAAGAGGGAGTGACACATGTGATTCTCTAATACATGTGTCATGCACTAGACCAGGACTAACAACCTTGAGTCTTAATGAAGGCCGTGTGGAGAGAATGGATAGACACAAAATTCTGGTCTTCAACTGAAAGACAAAATGAAGGATTGGGTAATCATCTGGCATTCGATACTCTTTGAGAATGAGATAGGGAATTCAAGATAAGAGTAGTCAAGGAACGATATTCTTTGAGGGATGGCTACTCAAGAGAAGAATAGTCCAAGAAGGTCATACTTTGGGAACACCTGGGTGGAATATGTACCTTGGAGAGACAATGAATATGGTGTCTATTAGTCATGTGTCTCGCCAGCATTGTAGCCCATTGTCTCGTTGAGAGATGAGGCTGTTAGTCAAGGCCTTACACTAGGACAATGCTGGTTGATATGATGCTATACAAACGTGATTACCAATCCGATTCTTCTGATGATATTCTTCAGTTTGAAAGTGACCATGTACTTGTATGAATACCTCCCTAGTTAAGAGGGAGTGTTGAAAAGTGTAACTAGGTCGGTATTCATGTTGACTATGTAATTATGTATTTATGTAAAGAATAAGACAAAGATAATAAAATGTATTTTTTTACACTTGCTTCATGGGTTTTATGAGCAAGATTTTATTATATAGGTTAATAGACTTATTCTTGATGTATATTAGGTTTGTTTCTTCTCGGTATAAAATGTAATTAAGTGTCATGTTCATGAAAGATCTAGTCTAGCAAATATATGCTCCAATACCTTGTGGAATAAGGACACTTAACAACCCTCAAACTATGCTGGAAGACTAGCTCACTAAAATCCCTCAACCAATGATGGAAGACAAGTGAAGAATACCACATTAAATGTTGAAGAAAATAGATTTCAAGTCGGCCTAACATATAGCTGGATGGTCGGCCTAATAGCTGGAATAGTCCACTATATATACCTAAACCTGCGGATCATTTGGATACAAGGTTTTTGGTGATCACATAAATAGAATTGCGGTGATATCCAACAACGTTTTCGGTGATCAGAGAAATAGAATTGTGGTGATATCCAACATAGAACTGTGGTGATATCCAACTGAGATTTGCGGTGATATCCAAAACAGAATTGCGGATCTCTCTGATGAAAAAGGTGCGGATGTAAGACAGGATAAAGTGCAGATGTAAGACAGGATCAAGTTCAGATTTGAGATAGGATCAAATGCGGATGTAAGTTAAGATCGGTGTGGACAACCTAAAGGGATAACATTGTGGATTGCACTGAACTGTATAGCATAATTCAGGAAGAAAATAGTATTGCAGATTTTTGCATAAGTACAAGGTCAAGAAGCTATCATATATAATGTCTATATAAAAAGAAGAAGGATGCAGAATTCAGAGACAATGTGACATAGAAGTAGAAGTAAAGTACAACATTCAAAGTGCGGTTTTGTTTAAAGAAGATCCTGAAGTAAGTACACTCACACAGTGCATGAAAAGAGATCAATTTGAAAGGTGTGAAATGAGACCGAGTTCTCTAGGTCAAGTGCAAAACAATGTAGATTATTATAAAAGAGAATAGTCGAGTTTTGGATCATCTGAAGAAGCTGTATCAAGGTCTTGGAAGCATATCTAGGTCAAGGGTCTGAGTCTTGGTCATGGTGCTTGCCATTTGAAGATCTATAAGAAGAATTATTTGCGAGTTTTCCTCTCCAATAGGGAGAGGTTTTGCCTTGGCTCTTGGAGCCTAAGTTTGTGTCTTGTTTATTTGATAATTGACTTGATGAAAGACTAAACAAGATAATGAAGAAAAGACATAAGTAAGCTCACAAGTAATTATCAAGAAGATAATTTGTATTAATCTGTAGCCCTCCAAATTCTCAATAGGTATGTGCATGGATATGAACATGAGATAACATATATCTCATATAGATGGTGGCAGCGGTCATATAGTTTGATAAAAAATATATGGATGGCACAATAATTTAGTGTGTTATGAAACTGTTATGATGGCTGATAAATTACGATTAATGTATAGGCAGTAAGAGAATGGTGGGTAGTTGAAAGGCCACAGGGGCAAAAATAGCTAAGCACAAATCAACGATTGGGAAATTTCGAACAACAACTGAGCACAAGCCACGGCGGGTCATATTATCTGTGGCATTGTACAACAACGATGGTAGTAAGTGGTTGCAATGAGGCAACTAGTGACTCATTCGAGCTGACTTTGACAGAGTGCAATAGACGGGTGTGGCGTATGGAACACGAATTACAAGAGGTGGATATATACGAGAATAATGACAACTGAAAAATGGGGGTGCAACGCCCATCGTGGAAAGTGACTAGGTGACGGTCATGGCGAGGTTTTCAATAACGATGGTAGCAGATTTTTTTTTAGTAAATCATTTTTTTAAAAACTGTTATGTTTTTATTTTTTAGTTTATCTTTTGAATTTTCTATGTTTTTTTTGACTTTTTTGTGTTTTATTTTATTATAATTTTTTATTACATTATTATTATTATTATTATTATATAATATTTTTTTTTTTAATGGCCAAGGGCTTAAATGACGAAACCAGCAAAACAAAGAAACTCCAAAAGTTTTGTAGCGAAACACTTCAATCGCAATGTCATCGAAGTTGACGAAGGTTGATGGCCAAAGGCCAAACTAGATTGGCTCTGATACCAAATGTTATGAACAAAGTTCGTATACGCTCTGATACCAAATGTTTCGAACAAAGTTCATATACGCGATAGAATATTTAGAGTATCTGAAATATAGGAATGTCCATCATGAGACATATAATAAATTTATAAACGAATGTTTGAATACAAGTGAGATATTGATATGATATATGATTTGGTTAAAATTGAGGGTCCCATATATATACCTAGGTGGGTACCCCTTCACAAATAGTCATGTATTATGAGACATGCATCTTTAGTAGACTAATCACTGTTAATTATTTAATATTAATTATTTACATTCATAACGTGACACACCTTGCATTGATTTTTACCTTTTGGGGTCTACCTTACCTTCTAATATCATATTCCCTACCTAAGTTTAATTTCCCACGTACTCCCATTATCTAATAAATATATCAATAACTTGATAGGAAAGGAAAAAGGGGCCAACATTTTATGATTGCAACTTTCGAGTTTCAAACATATTTTTTTTGGATTCTGAATTTATCTTTTCCTTCTTGTTTGCATGGATGGCTTGGGTAATTTAGACTCTTGTGCTAAATATCCTTTTTGGTCCTTGTGGCATTGTTTTAATGGGTTTAATGGAGGTTTTGGGGATGGAATTCATATGAGAAGGGAAGAGGAAAATATGTGAAGTGCAAGAATGAATTGATTGCTAAAATTCAACAAAGCTGTTCTTTTGTTGAATGCATTTTTTTTCTTTTTTCTTCCACGTAATGCATTTCCGAGGAACATTCATTAGGAAATTTGCCTCATTATAATAATGGTACCCATGGTAAATCAAATTATTGGAAGCTCAAGATTGGGCTAACATCTCAACAACAATCGAGTCAGAAAGAGAAAACATGTCAGAAAGTGCAATTTAAACCCAAGTGGGGGAGGTGACAATTTTTCCTCCTAGCCACTTGACCTGCACCCACTTTATTTGTTCTACAAATTAGGACTAGGTTGAATAAATTTGATAATTACCTTTCTATTAGTGTGGGAAGGGTATAACGAACTATGATTAGGTTGGATTTCCAATATAGGAGGGTGAAAATTACAATCTCCTATTTCTCCTTCAAGTAGCTCATATTATATTTTTATGGAAAGGTTGTACAATTTTAATTCCTTCGATGCAAGGTGTCTATGTGGTTGTATTAGGTGCTTTCATTATACCTAGTGTTACATTTTTTTTGTTTTATTCCATCATTTTTTCTTTATGATTTTAGTGAATGTTGGTGGGATCGATTATAGAAATAAATACAATATTAGTAGTGAGTGCTTGAGTAGCCATGACAATAAATCCTTGCCCAAATTGGAAATTTTAAAACAAAATAGATTTTAGAAAGAGAGGAGTACTTTCATAAAATACCAAGTGGACAAGAAGAGCATATATAAGGGAAGAGGTGCACTAGAGAAATTTTAACTCCACGTGCCCCTTTAATTTTTTTTACTTATATATTGTATTAAATTCTAAAAAAATGAAGACTAAAATACCTTGATAAAGTTTGAATTTGATGTGGATATTTAGTTAAAAATATTTAGCATGCATGTTCTCACTTCAAGTTGGGCCAAATCTTGATAAAAATATGAGAGGATGCTTCACTCTACAACCCTACGTTGCCTCCTACTACCACCAATCTCTGGAACCCTACACTAATTCACTACCTCACCTTCTCTCATTGGGCTACAACTCTATAGTAGTCACCTAGGGAGGGGGGACCTCTGACCCATCCATCCATCGTCTTGGACTCGACGCATCTGCCCATGACATTTTTTTCCAATCACTTCAATCTTTCTTCTATGTAGACTTAGACCCATATAACGCTAAAATCACTAATGGAATCCTCTCTACGGAAGCTGACCACACAAGCCAACTGCTTTCTTGCGCATATACACACTAGTACCTGCAAAGAAAAATCCACAGTGATCCCATGTCTGCACATTCCCCTTTCCAAGTTGAATGGAAACATTCAACACATGGAGGACTATTTTGAAAATGTAACTAGTTTTGGTCTTCATAATTACTGTTGTACTCATTTCAATATGTATCCTATGTAACAAAAAAAAGAAGAAAATAAAAAGTTATTATTATTAAAGCATGGGTTTCATGCTTCTTATTGATGGTATTCTAGGTAAAAGCATGTTCTTCATGCTTCTAGGGTTTGTTAGGTTTTATGATTTATTGTTATGAGTCAACATCATGTTTATAAGACACTTCCGACAAAAATGTAATTAGAAAAATAATTCTTTTTGAGTCTAGAAAGTACTGGAAACTCCAAAAGTACACGCTGGCCCCGAAAAATTCAAGTTGGCCTAATCAAGGGAGTTCAACCCATTTGAGAGGCTATATAAAGGAGAAACTTGATCTCATTTGACACTCACTCACCAAGAAGTTCGATCTCAAGAAGAAAGTTTGATTTGTAGCTAGGAAGAAGGAGAGGAAATAGCTGAGCTCTAGAATAAGAAAGAAAGGACGAAAATATTGTTTTTGGGCTCTATCTCTCACATGCGCGAAGAATTAGGGTTTCTGCAGCTTCCAAGGAGGCCAAAATTGCAGATACAAGTTGTAGTAGGACGAAGTACAATCTCTTATTGCTGGAAGGAATATTACTCTATATCGAACTCATTGAATTTAGGTAAAGTTTTCTTGCTCAAGGAAGGTCTCAAGGGGACGCTGTATTATGGTTTCTACAGTTGCAACAGGGCCAAAGTTGCAAGTCGAAGCAACAATATTAAAGCTGGAAGGTCAAAGTTGTAGTTTTAAGCTAGCTGGTGCTAGATCAAGGAAGGAATTGTTGGGAGGGACGAATTGGTACTTGGAGGAGGAATTGGCCTAGGGTTTGGGTTTTTGTTGTATCATTAGAATAAAATTCTATAAGAAGAGAAGAGTTTTTCGAATTTTCCCCTTGGAGGGGTTTTTCCCTAGCCGAGAGCCTAATTCTATGTCCTTTATTGCTACTATTTTTGTTCTTGATATTTGTTTGATGATAATATCTAAATAAATAACATAAGAAAACTTACAATTTTTTTTGAAGTTTGCAACAAGAAACAATGAAATTGGCATCCGGAAACAACATCCATGATCCTAGTGAAAATTAAGCACCTACACTAGGGTGGGGCCCACACAGGCTATTTTTACGTGAATGTCTATTTTTAGATGAATGACTATTTTTATTATCCCTTAATTTAGATGGAAATTAAACTGTAATTTATTCTTAATGTGGACTTGAAAATAGTTAACTGAAGTGGAAAATCAGTTAGCTAAGTGAATTTCGAGTAAAGAGGTTGGTTGGTGGGACATGAAGAGTGACTTGTGTTGTAATTGAGTGATTCTAGTTGTAACAAAGTTGTAAGTGCAGTGGTGCATGAGTTGTGCAAGTTGTAAATCAGTTTAACTCAGTTAAGTGAGTTAAAGTCAGTTGTGCTAGTTGTAACTGCAGATACACTAGTGAGAGATCAAGTGAATTAAATATTAATTAATTCACATGCAGTGATCTCACATGCAACTGTTGTTTTTACTATTATTAACTGCATGCATGTCAGATCCAGTGGAGACCCAGTTGAGTTCTAGGTGAAAGGGAAGTAAAATATCCGTTGTGGAATTATCCTCTTGCACACATTGGATGAGCCCATGATATTTACACAGTCAAGGCAGGCAAGGTATCCATTATTCAGGGTTCTTTACCATCAGGGATTGTGCAGTGGAGGCAGGCTGCCTGGAGACTGTAAATTGAGCAAGGGATTTGCCAATTTTTTTATGACAGTGTGAGACAATTAGATGATGTACTAAGAGCTCTTGTGATTAGAGTTTTCTATGTAATTGTTTCATGATCCATGATATAATATACAATAGAAGATAGTGGGGTTTTTAGCTGTAATCTTTCCCCGGGAAATTATCTGTGTTGTGTGTGATTGATCTCTCTTCATGCTTATGTAATTGGCGATTGTGTTTTTAATTCCACATAGATTTGTTGAAGCGATTCAGTATTTAACTTTAGCATATTGTTAGATCGAGTGAATCCAAGATATACATGCATATTCTATAATTTCTACATGGTATCAAAGCACAGGAAATTGCAGAAGTGAAGCAGGAGCTGGGTTTGTGGTTGGAAATAATTCGAACTTGCAGAAGGACTTTCTTGGTGCTACATCTGATTCAAAATAAAAATGGATTTCAATGGCTTGAGGTTAGAGTATTCACTCAAGGGTAGCTCGAACTAAATTTCTTGGAAGGACAGGATGGAGGCAATACTCGAAGACAATGGCTTGAAGGAATTCATTGAAAAAGATGTTTCTAAGCCAGATGCTACAAATCTTGATGCATGGAAAAATAAAGTGGAAAGGGCGAGGAGGATCCTGTTGGAGGGAGTAAGAGACCACATTGTCTCAAGCCTCCATGGGAAAGCCACACCATATTCTATGTGGAAGGCTTTGAAGGATCTATTCCAAAGCAACAGTGACCATAGGAAATTGGCGCTCAAAGATAAACTCAGGAAGATCAAGATGGAAAAGAACGACACTATTCCGGTATACTTTACAAAGTTTTTCCAATGTCAGGATGAACTTGGGAGTGTAGGAATAAATGTCGCTGATGATGATTTGGTGAGTTTGGCTCTCCTAGGACTTCTTAAGAGCTAGCACAACTATGAAGACTCTGTCAACGGACGGGAAAAATTACCGGATTGGGAACGACTGTGGTCGGATTTGGTGCAGGAGGAGTTTAGGCAGAACACTAGAGATGGCTCTTCATCAAAGCATGATGATGAAGAGGATTGTGCTTTGGATACCAAGACGAAGAAGGGGAAGGGGAAGAAATTCCACTCTAAATCTGAGGCCAGTGAAGATGGGAAGGAGCACAACATGTCCAAAGTGAAGTGTTTTTACTGTCATGAGCATGGACACATTGCCACAAGCTGTCCACAAAAGAAGAAGAACAAGAAGGCTGCTGGAGCTGCAGCTGGTGAGGCCCTTGCCTCGCAATTTGAGCTTGACTTCTCATTGATCTCATGCATGGTGTCAAGTGAATTGGGATCAGGGTGGTACTTGGATAGTGGTGCTTCCTTTCACACGACGGGAGACAAGAAACTTTTCAGTGACTTGGAGGAGAAGGATATCTAGATGCATATTGAAATGGGTGATGACAGACGGTATAGTGCTACTGGGATTGGTACCATTACCTTTCAGAGGGCGTTAGGAAAACTCTTTTAATTAAAAAATGTAATGCATGTACCAGGTTTGAAGAAAAATTTAGTCTCAGTTGCAATGTTAGAGGATAGAGACTATGATGTTGTTTT
Organism: Pinus albicaulis; assembly: GCA_034641835.2. Classification (NCBI taxonomy): domain Eukaryota; kingdom Viridiplantae; phylum Streptophyta; class Pinopsida; order Pinales; family Pinaceae; genus Pinus; species Pinus albicaulis. The sequence continues at coordinate 33,586 of JAXQQM020059241.1, forward strand.
CAGTGAAGGAAAAGTTTTCCTATGACAAAAAGAAACAGGGAAAGCAAAGAAGATTGGGATTCGAGTTAAGAATATCTATAGAATTTATGTAGATGTGATTTCTACATAGCTTCCTACCATTGGGAAGTGTGATAAAGTCATGCGATTGACCCTTGAGAGGGAGCTGGATTTGCATGCAGGTAAGAGTGAACCTCAAGATGTGGAGCAACCACATGCAAAGGTTCATGGAGTGGGAGCAACCAATCATGCAGAGAAATTTTGAGCCAGATGGGAAGAGGGAGTGCATGCAGCTATACCACCAGGTGAGAGGTGGGGCGACATGCATGAATAATCCCAAGAATAAATTTTGGGCAAGATTCATTGAGATGGTGTGGATCTCGTGAATCGAACCTGGGTACTAGGAGCCCACAGAGCAGCAGTAGCATGATCAGTTGGATTGATGCAGTTAGATGTCGCAAGGACATGAAATAAAAGTGACAGTGTCAGATACTGGAGCGCAAATCAGAGTTGGCAGCAAGTGCAAAGTGCATGGATGCAGGTGTCAGCAGTGTAGAGGATCCAATAGACATGTGTAGTAGCTAGCAGCAAGTCAAAATACTTTGATGACATATGCATTATAATTATTCAATTGTTTGGAGGCTATTTAGTTTCGGAAGTGTTGCATGCAAAGGTTGCATGTGCGATAAACACTAAATAACTGTTGCATGCATGACTTGCATGTCGCATGCATGGAGTTGCATGTCGCATGTAAGGGTTGCATGTCGCATGCATGGAGTTGCATGTCACATGCAAGGATTTCATGTCACATGCATGGAGTTTCATGTCGCATGCAGGGACATTCCTTTCTTGTTGAGAGGGAGTGTTGAAGTTTGCAACAAGAAATAATGAAATTGGCATCCGAAAACAACATCCACGATCCTAGTGAAAATTAAGCACCTACAGTAGGGTGGGGCCCACACCGGGTATTTTTAGGTGAATGTATATTTTTAGATGAATGTCTATTTTTATTATCCCTTAATTTAGATGGACATTAAACTGTAATCTATTCTCAATGTGGACTTGAAATAGTTAACTGAAGTGGAAAATCAGTTAGCTAAGTGAATTTCGAGTTAAGAGGTTGGTTGGTGGGACATGCAGAGTGACTTGTGCTGTAACTGAGTGATTCTAGTTGTAAAAGAGTTGGAAGTGCAGTGGTACATGAGTTGTGCAAGTTGTAAATTAGTTTAACTCATTTAAGTGAGTTAAAGTCATTTGTGCTAGTTGTAACCACAGATACACTAGTGAGAGATCAAGTGAATTAAATATTAATTAATTCACATGTAGTGATCTCACATGCAACTGATGTTTTTACTATAATTAACTGCATTCATGTCAGGTCCAGTGGAGAACCAGTTGAGTTCTAGGTAAAAGGGAAGTAAACTATTATTTGTGACATTATATGCTTGCACACATGCAAGCACACACCCATTGGATGATCCCATGATATTTGCGCAGTCAAGGCATCCAAGATATCCATTATTCAGGGCTCTTTACCATCAAGGATTGCGTAGTGGAGGCAGGCCGTCTGGAGACAATAAATTGAGTAAGGGATTTTCCAATTTTTGTATGACAGTGTGAGACAATTAGTTGATGTACTGAGACGAATGTTGCACGAAGCGGGGACAATTTTTGGAATCGAATACATGGAAGCATCATTTCCCAAAAATATAGGAAGCGAAGCGTCTCAGAACTGTTTACTATATATATATATATATTTTTTTTTTTGCATTTATATTAAAAAAACATCCAAAATACCAAACTAGTTGTAGAAGATACGAAAACATGCATATTTGTATACAAATCAAGATAGATATGGCATCCATTGTACATCAATGGTTAATTATTCGAGCATCAACCATATAGAATATAGATTATTCTCCTCTTGTCTCACCTTTGCCTCTACCTCGATTGTCCAGTGATATTAGTCAACATTTCCCAATTTTAATCAAACTACCTAATCCAAGCCTTAAAATATGGTGGTTAAATCTTAACATGCTTGATCAATGATTTTGACTTGATTGAAAGGTAATTTTTTTGCTAAGGCCATAATAAAGGAGTTCAACAATTAACACCACCAACACTAGGGTACATGGGCACATAGAGGGCTTGGTGTTCTTGATTAAATGGCAATCACATACCCTCATACATGATATAATATAATGAAAAGCCACAATCTCATTGATCCTGAATTCCTTAAAACTGTTAAGTCTATTGAATTTTGAATAGGATATGAAATTCTATTTTCTCCATATTAAGCTCGATGGGGTTGGAACCACTCTCAAACATCCTGAGTCATTTCATGGTAATGTTAAATTTAAAAATTTAACATTACCATGACGGGGCATCTAGGAAGCATCTAAGGAGCATCAAGGGAGCACCTTGGGAGTGTCTAGGAAGCCCCAACCTCACTTAAGTCAAATAATTTTTTTTTTTTTAAATTTAGAACCCTGCGGAACCATCCATCTCCCTCTGGATCCACTGGTGATCTGTGCGGATCCGTGCCCAAACCTCTGTGGATCCCCAACGGATCCTTTTTTGGATTCACGGATTGGGAATCCAGAACTGCAGATCGGCCTTGTGTGGTTATGGATTTCTAGGAATCGCCTCAAAACGGCGAAACCGCAGATCCGATTTTCAGATCCGCGATTCCTTCGGAGGATCGCCCAAGGATCGGTATGGGACATAGTTCCGACCTTGGATCCTTGGGGGGGGGGAAAGGATTGTGTAACACTGACTGAGAGCTTTTGTGATTAGAGTTTTGTATGTAATTGTTTCATGATCCATGATATAATATACAATAGAAGATATTGGGGTTTTTGGCTGTAAGCTTTCCCCGGGAAATTATCTGTGTTGTGTGTGATTGATCTTTCTTCATGCTTATGTAATTAGAGATTGTGTTTTTAATTCCGAAAATATTTGTAGAGGCGATTCAATATTTAAATTTAGCATATTTTTAGATCGGGTGAATCCAAGATATACATGCATATTGTATAATTTCTAAAAATTTCACAAGAAAATATTAAGGTTAAGGAAAATTGATTTAATAAGTTGCCACTTTGAATTTTCCAACATGGTATCAGAGCTAAGGTGAACAAGAAGGAAACTGGAAGGATCATCTTATGGACACAAAGAAAGGTTTGCTTGTCAATGGGAAAAATTTATGGAAGAAAAGAAGTAGAATACCTATTGATCTAGAAGGAGGGTTTCTACATTAAAGAAAATCAAGACTACATCAAGTTCTCCTTGAAGGGAGGCTTGAGAGGAAGACTAAAAGAAAGGTTGTCTCTTGAGAGAATAATATCTATTTAAAGTATCATTTAAAGTCATATTTGAAGGAAGCATCAAAAGGGTCTTGGTATCATTCATCTCTCTTGAAATTTGTTACTGGAGGAATCGTAGGAAACATTTTCAAGGAAATTAATGGAGTTTCTTTAAAGGTATTGAAGGCATCAAGAAATATTGGAGACATCATCAAGGAAGAGGAGAATATTGGTTATCAAGTATCATATTATTACTCCATGTATGAATCTATAGGTCACATGGGTTCTTCTATAAGGAGAGCAATAAGATCGTTGGAGCATCAAATTTCCTAGCATGGAAGAAAATGATTGACTTGGCACTCAGTAGAACATGAGGTAATGGATATGTAACTGGGGAAATTAATGAACCTAGAAAATACAAGAGTCAAGAAATATAAAATTACAAGAAAGGGGAAGTAAGCGCACAAAGGATCATAGTTGAATCAATCAAAGATCCTCTTGTTCCATTTATTGCAAATTTAAAAATTTCCAAGGCTATGTATGACAAGCTAGTGAACTTATTATCTGTAAGTAAATAAGAAAAACATATGTATTTGTGGAATAAACTATACAAGATTAATAAATCTAAGGATGAGGACATGACATCCTTTCTAATGAATATATCTCAATTAAGAGATCACTTGCAGGCCCGACTTGGAGAGACAAATTCTGTTTTAGAAATGACCCTCTGTGTATTAAATGCATTTCCACCAAAATGGAGCAACTTTGCAACAAGAATATAATCTAATAAATATTGAAATCCTTTCAATGAGTTGTGGGTTCAATTCATTTTGGAAGAATGTAGGATCAAGGCAAAAGTTGAAATTGGATCAGATGAGTAGTCTCAAGCCTTTCTAGCTTGAGTCAAGAAGCTGAAGAAGGGAAAGTTTAGGAAGTCCAAGAATAAATATGTCTCTATGGTTCAATGCTTTCATTGTGATAAATATGGACAATTGCAATCCTTGACATCAGATTTCTGATTCAACTTATTTTCAGATAAATTTTTAATGTTCTTTTTCAATGTGGTGGTATGCATGTTTGATGTGATAAATTGATGAATTCATTTTCAATATTAAAAAGTTGATTCGTAGATGTGCTGAAGTTGCATTTAGTTTTCTATTTAGCTAACATTGAATTAACTAAAATATATGGGATAAATGTATTCATTAACTTGATATTTAATGATATATGGGTTAACAACATGGAAATTATTGTTGAAATAAAAAATGTGTTCACTCGAGTATATACAGTGCACGATAAAATATTCCCAAATTGAATGGAAATTATGCCCCTTTTTGGAGAAGAGAATTTGGGTACATTGTTGGATACATCAAATAAATCAAGAGTGCATACTGTGCATCACTTTATGCATGTTCTTTAAGGCTCACCAACATTTAAATTATTTGACATCCTAGCAACTAAGGGTAAAGGATTGTTAGGGATGCATGTATGACTCACCTCTTATGTGTAATGAAGATAATATCATGGAATATCAAGAGCCTTATAAAATTGTTAAGAAAAATTATGGTAAGAAGAATAAGGAATGCAATTTAAGAATATAGGCCCTATTACTATTAAGGCTTTGCAATATAGAAAGGGACCTTGGACCAGTGTTAAAGCACACCTCAACCCCACCAAATTCAAGGGAAACCACTATTGATGTTATGGTTTCCTTGGTCCAATTATAGGAAGGGAAAAACATGAGTTGTGAAGTGGGAAGGGATAAAATTTGAAGTGGATGAGGAAAATATATGAGGATTGGGGTTGTGTTGTGGCTCATTTTCATTTACCTTTGAAATATTTTTCAAAACACCAAAAAATCATATATGTTAGAAAATATAAAATTGTGTATGTCAAAAAATAGTTTTGATTTATATGTTGGTAAATTAAAATTACATGATGAGATGTGAAGGTGGGTTGATTCGGGCTCATTCACGTGCATAACAGTTCAAGAGCCGGACCGATGGGCACGTTAAGAACATTACACACCAGTCAGGGTTATCATTCTTCCAAGTTCGAGTACAACGAAGGCTCGTATTCATCGTTCCCAAATCCAACCGTAACCCGGGAGCACAAGTTGCACAAGATTTATACCAAGGAGTGCCCCCGCAAGCAGTCTCGTTATATCCACTCACCCACAAATCAACGACTGATAACAGCTTTGGGAACACTCTCTTCAAATTCCAAAAACAACTTAAGTGCCCCAACAAGTGGTTTCAGGTTCAATGAAGAAATTACATGGTGATAACTGGAGCCCACACACTTACTTTCAAATCAGAGAAGGCAGAGAAATGGTGTATTTACCTTAGAAACTTAAGAGTTTTGGAGGAGGTGCAAAGGGAAAAAACAGACATTCAGGATCAAGGCGCAGAATTGAAACGGAGAGATGGACGGTGGAGATCGTATCACATATCACACTTCGCAAGTTTAAAGGGTTATCACTAAGGAATGTGTTAAAGGTTGCGATCTGTGGGCTGTGGGCAAGCCCACCTCTCTTTTCCACATCACCTCCCTCTCCTGTATTTCGCACTTCACAAGTTTTAATGTCTACCTCCACCACTCATAAACTAAATATTTCGATTTGCAATTTGCGATATTTGTGGGACCCATCCCTGCCATATCACCTCCATCTCCCCGCACTTCGCACTTCACAAGTTTTAGAGCTTACCTTCCATGCCCAATAACAAATCCGCTGATTTGAAATTTTCGATTGGCCCCACCTCTGCTTTCCACGTCACCTTCCACCTGTCGCACTTCACACATCGTACATTTTAACACTTAACTTCCATGTTACATAAAAAATCCCTGATTTGCGATTTGCGGGCGGATGCGATGCGGTTTCAAAGGTGAACTCCAAAGGCTTTCAAATCTGGAGGTAAGGAATTTCTTATGTTAAATCACATCAGAGGAAGAAAAGAGGATTATAACGTAAAGCCGGTGAAATTCCACAATGCGATAGAAATCGGACACGATGCGTTCTCCAAAGGTGAGAAGAATATGGTTCAAGTCCAAGTCTTGCAGCGGTTGACGAAGAGAAGACATAACGCTGCAGACACACACAGAGAAAGAGGCAGAGTTAGGCAGAAGAACATATAGTGGCACTGTGGGAAGCATGACAGCTGGGTCATGTCAGGCATTGAGGCATAGTTACAGAAATGCGCAGCTATTGCATCATAACCAGAAAGGACACCTCAACACTTCGGGAGGACGCATCAACAACATCAGATTCAACAAAATGAAAAATATTTCCAGTTTTAATTTGTTTTCTTGGTATGATTGCATAAGTAATCTTAACAGTTTAGGTAGTCGAGTAGTTTCAAGAAGTTCAGCAATTACGAACTACTTTGATGTATTTAAGTAGGTAGAAATAAAGAAAAAGGGTTCTGAGTTTTGGACCTCTAGATGACTGTTAATTTGGTATTGAATTTTCTGAGAAATAAATGAGAGAAGATCAAGTTTCGTACACCTGTTGATGTTGATATGTATTTCCAGTTTCGCTCTGTGTTTATTCCTCTTTGAATGAAGTGAAGTAATGTAGCATCCAGTCTCTTAATTACATATGTGAGTAAGAGTTAAATAACCTTAATTTGCGCTCCTTCACTTCATCTCTTCTCCCTTCACAAACTCCTGATGAAAATTTAAGTAATATATTTTGTGTTTACAACATATGATTTCGAGTTTCCTCTCTCTCCATGAATTTCCTCTTAAACTTAAAAATGATAGATTCCGTTTCTCAGCATATCATTTTGAGTTTCCCTTATAGTTCTTCTTTTCATTTCATTCAAATATCAATAGTTTATGGCATTGTGAAGGCTTTCATTATATCATATCATTGAGGGTATTAAGTAATTAAATTCCTGAGGTGTTAAACAGAGGCCATTTGATATTGTAATTTTGACATACATTTATAAAATGTCTTAAGCATTGATTCCTTACCACAACCAAGGGATTGTTTCTTGAGATACAACATTTTTTGGCGCCGTTGCCAGGGACGAAGAAACTAAGTTTATTTTTCCCTGGGTTTTTTCACATTATTTCCTTTGGTTGTTCAGTGAGGAGGAAATATCAGGCTATGTTTGCTATTTTCAAAATTTTGGCTTTCAAAAGGCCTCACACGAGGTCAGATACCTCGCAGCAGATAGTCCTTGATTTGCAAGATCCAGAAAGATTGGTTTCTAAAAAGGCTCAAAAACCTGAAACCCCTTCAACAGTCGATCCTACATTGTCTGCTCTTGGCAGTAGTTCTCATAACCCTTTGTTTGAAGATATTTCCAAGGAAATATCTTTCTTGGAACAAGATTATCCTTTCACGCCCATTCATTTTCAAGAACCTAAGTTAGAAGAACATTCTTTCGAGTCTGTATCCTTTACCTTCACTCAAGCGCAACCAAATATAGTTGCTGGGTCTTCTGCCATTTTTCATCAACCCACTCCCATATCAGTCTTCTCACCACCTTCATTCACTTTCACAGCAGGTTCATCAACCTCAACTACCCAAGGAACAATTAACCAAAGTTTAAATATGGTAGCACCAGCCTTTTTGTTGAACTTATATTCTTCACTAAATCTTTCACAACCAATGAATGACATGCCTCAAGAATACCTCAAGTTAATTCCTCATTTCACTGGAGAAGATGAAGTAACTACAGAACAACATTTACCCTTGTTTTTCACTTTTGCTAAGAATTTAAATCTAGAACATCTTGATCTTGATGATACTAAAAGCTCCACATCCCTGTCATGCCAGCACAGCCTCAGCTTCTTCGAGAGTTAAGCAACGTCTCAGGATTGAATCAACCCCTCGACGGTATAAAGCATCACCAATGATCAAGTAATTCTTAGCCAAGTGACGCAACTTACGATGCTCATCTTTCGAAAAAGTAGAGGGAAACTTCGCAGTCTGAAGATACACAATGATATCTCCATACCAAGGATCCTGTGGAGAGATAAGAAAAAAATGTTCATCCGGGAAGGATTCATCATAGACTATCTCTTCTCCACAGGGCAACTCAGAAATCAATTCCGCGAAAACTAATGATTTCTTGGACTTGGCAGACATAAACTCAAGATCAAATTCCTGCAAAATCACAATCCATCTATTGTATTTGCCCCCAATCACTCACCTACTGAGGACAAACTGAAATGGATTGGCTGCTGCCAAAACATAAGTTTTTCGTAGAATAATGTAATGCCAGAGTCGCTGCACAACATGAACTGCTACTAAAGCTAAATTTTCTATCGGAGTGTACCGGAGTTCAGGTCCTACCAATCCTCGACTAAGATAGTAAATAACATGCTCTACAAGAGCATCATCTTCCTGAACCAGAACCA
>JAXQQM020064805.1:0-57726 GCA_034641835.2 Pinus albicaulis
CGCGACAAGGACGAGAGCGAGAAGCGAGAGCGACGGGAAGCGACGGGGCGAGGAAGCTTGAGCCGTTATAAATTCCGGGAATCGCTTAACTCCGGCGGCAATACAATGCATATAATACAGAACCATATTCCGGGAATCGCACACTCCAACCGGCGTTATACATATAATATAACACAAACTTATTCCGGGAATCGCTTCACTCCAGCGGCAAAAATATATATAAACATATATGTGCAATGCATCACATAAACAAAGGTCCAAGGCATTTATATTATGGAGCGCATAAAACAAAGTTTGATAAGGTGGGACCCCTCCCCAATCGCAATCGGAGATCACAAGGGCAGCGGAACATGCAACCAACTGAGAGTTGCGATTGCGATTGAAGCCCGGACCCGATGGGTGTATAAATGGGGGATAATACATATTTGAGTTACGGTCAAATCGCATCGGCATTGGTCAATCGCATCGGAGAACATATGAGTTGCGATTGCGATTGGAAGTCCGGACCCGATGGAGGTATGAATTGTAATTCAAACTTGTTTGAAGTCCTTTCCCAATCGCATCGGCAAAATACAATGAACAGTGCCCAATCGCAACACATATTAAAAGACTTGCGATTGTGATTGAAGTGGCGGACCCGATGGCATTATACAATGGATTTAATAGGTTCAATTGCATCCGGGGTCTTAATCGCAATCGGAACTTTCCGATTGATCGCACGACTTGTGTAATATGTTGCAATTGAAGTGGCGGACCCGATCCAGTTATAAGCGAGAGTTGATATATGCAAATCGCATCCGTGTTCTGATCGCAATCGGAAATTTTCTATTATGCGCCCCGATTGCATTTGATTGAAGCCCGGACCCGATGGGCTTATTAACTATGATTAACAAGTGTTTGAGTTCCAGTTCTAATCGCAAACAGAAATTTGTGAAGGCGATGTTATATATAAATATATATATATATATATAAAGTTGTTGCGATTGTATTGAAAAGTGCCGCGTGGTCTATGGACCCATGGGCCTCGGCTTAAGGTGGAGGGCGATTATCAATATACAATGACTGTGATATATGTCCGTTCCACTTGCGGAATGTTCCACATCAACAAGACACTCGTGGCATGAAAAGCATTGGAATATGGCCCAGAATTACAGTCAGCATATTCATTTATATATATAAAGCGTTGATATAAAAATGAAAAATGCAGTTACACAAATACAGAAGTTACGCAGCAGCCATATACAGAATGACATACAGAGAACAGAAAAGAGATAAAACACAGTCACAGAAAAGAAAAAGACACAGTCAGAGAAAAGACAAATGCGCAGCAAGCCAAGAGACAAAACGAGTGAGCTGGAGTTCTCATTTAAATTTGAATGTAAATGTTTTAATTTTTTTTATTGTTTGTGATGCATTGGCAAGTCTCCGGAAGAGAGCAAATATCCCACTGTAATATTAAAATAAGCACCTACAGTTACATTTTTCTGAGTAAGCTGAAAAGAGATGAGAAGGCAGAAGGCAAAGAGACATGACTGTCCATTTCGAATTCCCAGTAGAATACAAATAGTCATGAAGCTATCTTGTATAAAAGGGGGTAATATCTAAGAGGAGAGATTGATGAAAACATAATGAGAAGAGGAGAGAGTGTGCAGCAGAATTGAAGATAGTTGAAGAAAATAAGAAAGCTGCAAGAGGTCAGAGAGTGTGAATATAGAGAATGCTGAGTATTAATAATTGAGGAGAAAAGAAGAGAAGAAGGAAGGGCTGAGCAGATATGATGCAGGTCTGATATAAGAGTTGATGAACAGTAGAAGAGAAAGTACAGAACAGAGCTGATATCCAAGGTAAATCAGCAAGTGTTTTTCTTTTGAAAGAATAAGGAAGTTGGAGCTTCCCTATCAAGTTGTAGCTTGATAGATGTCAGTTGTAGCTGACTGAGGTTGGAGCCTCCTGTAGGTTGGTGCCTGCAGAAAATAGATGGGAGTTGGTGCTTCCACATCAAGTTGTAGCTTGATAAGATGTCAGTTGTAGCTGACTGAGGTTGGAGCCTCCTGTAGGTTGGTGCCTGCAGAAAATTGATGGGAGTTGGAGCTTCCTTGCAAGTTGTAGCTTGCAGAATTGAGGATAGAGCCTCTTGTAGGTTGGTGCCTGCAGAAAACAGTGGTGAGAGGGAGTTGGAGCTTGCCTTTGTATCACAACAATAATAAGATGTGGTTCTATCCTTTTATGGGTTTCCACTTATATCTGGTGTCTCTGTGCATGATGTTTATGTGTTGATGTGATTTATCTCATCTGCTTAATACTTGCTGCTCTCATATTCAATCTGCTATTACATTAACAAATCTATTTGATAGTAATACTTTTTGCTCACATATTAAGTTGACCATGAAATGAAGGTGTAAATAAGATTTAAAAGAAAAGTTTTAAAAGTCCATGTATGTGTTAAACTGATTCACCCCCCCCCCCCCTCTCAGTTTAACTAAGGGTTCAACACTTACATGACTGAATATAACAATTTACATCATAGATCTCAACATGACCTTTTCATCAAATGAATTTTTATAAACAAGACCAATGAATATCAATCATGAGATCAAACCACAACAAACACTTAGAATGCCAACAATGCATCCTTTCCCACAGGACAAGTGCTCCCCCTTAGCTTGTGCACCCAGAGATACCCAACAACACCGCAACTGTTCTGAAAATGCTGACCCAGAAAATTGTGCCAGAAAAAACTCATACGCGGTTTTATGTATATAAACTCTCGTATATACACTAATGTCATTTATGAAATCTGCGTATCCAATTTAATATTCTGAATTTAGGCAGATTTGATCTTCTGAGCGGAAGAGACAACTCCTAGATTTTGTTTGATATATTCGAATGCTTCCTTGGGAAGAGGTTTAGTAAATATATTAGCAACTTGTTCTTTGGAGGGAACATACTCCAATTTCACCTTTTGTTCAAGCACTTGTTCACGTAAGAAGTGATACTTGATAGGAATGTGCTTGGTCTTGGAACGCATAACAAGATTCTTTGAGATACTGATGGCACTCGTATTATCAAACATAATGGATATGGGAGGTGAACATTTGATTTGAATGTCTTGTGAAGTCTACATCATCCAAAGAAGTTGTGTGCAACATGATGCGGCAGCCACATATTCTGCTTTTGATGTAGATAAGGCAATAGAGCTTTGCTTCTTTATGAACTAAGATACTAATCGGGGCCCCATATAGAATGCACCACTACTAGTGCTCTTCCGATCATCAAAATTTCCAGCCCAATCTGCATCTGTGTAAGCATGAAGAGTGAGATCAAAATTCTTTGGATACCATAGTCCAAAGTCTTGAGTTCCTTGTAGATATTTTAATATTCTTTTTACAGCCTGAAGGTGAGACTCTTTTGGATTAGCTTGGAATCGTCCAACATTCCCAACTGCATGCATAATGTCTGGTCTTGTCCCGGTGAGATAAAGTAGACTTCCAATCATGGATCTGTATTGTGGTTGACTCACCGTGGAAGAATCATAATGAGAACTGAGGTTACACCCGGTTATCATTGGTGTACTTACAGGTTTGCAATATTCCATCCCATACTTTTTCTGAATTTGCTTAAGATATTTTTCTTGTGATAAGAATATGCCATCTGTTGCTTGTTGCACTTGTAAGCCAAGAAATAATGTTAGTTCCCCAAATAAATACATTTCAAATTCTTGCTGCATAACAGAAGAATTTTTTTGACTCATGGACTCTTCATTACTTCCAAAAATGATGTCATCAACATATACAACCATAATCAATAGTTTATCATTTTCAGTTTTTGTGTGTAAGTTGCTATCAACAGATCCCTTTGAAAATCCTTGTTGATGAAGATATTTGTCAAGATGATAATACCATGCCCTTGGAGCTTGTTTGAGACCATATAAAGAATTTTTAAGTTTACAAACAAGTTTTTCATCATTTCCCAAAATGAATCCTTCTGGTTGTTCTATATAAACTTCTTCTTCTAGATCACCATTGAGGAAAGAAGATTTAACATCCATTTGGTAATTTTTGATTTGTTGAAAGCTTGAAAAAGAAAGAAACATTCTGATGGCTTCAAGTCTAGCTATAGGAGCAAATGTTTCTTCAAAGTCTATACCTTCTTGTTGAGCATACCCTTTACAAACAAATCTAGCCTTGTTTCTAATAACATCTCCATTTTCATTTAACTTGTTTTTGAATATCCATTTTGTTCCAATAACATTTTTATCATGAGGTCTTGGAACTAGTTCCCAAGTATGATTCTTTTCAATTTGATCAAGTTCTTCATTCATGGTTTGAATCCAAAATTCATCTTTTCTAGCTTGATTGACATTCTGTGGTTCAATGGTGGATAAAAATGCTAGATAACTAGTAGACCCTACAAGAGTTCTTCTTGTTTAGACACCTGATCCCTTTTCTCCCAAAATTTGAGATTCTAGATGATTCTTTTGAACATACCTGGATGGAGCCTTTTCAGATAGATTTTCTTCTGCTGCTTCATTGGGTTCACCTTCTATATTATCTCTATTATATGCAGGAAGATATACATCATCATCATCTTCATTTGTTGTTTGTATTTCCCCTTTTGGAGCTGAGAGAGATTCATTAATTACAATGTCAATGCATTCAACAATCTTCCGAAGTCTTTTATTGTAGCATTTATATGCTTTACTTCTAGAAGAGTAACCAAGAAATATTCTTTCATCTGCTCTAGGTTCAAACTTGCCAAGTTTTTCACCATTTTTCTTGATAAAACATTTGCTTCCAAAAACTCTAAAATGCTTTACAGTGGGAAGATTACCATACCAGAGCTCATATGGAGTTTTATCACTGTTTACATGAACATGTGCTTTGTTAAGAATATTTACCGTAGTATGTGCTGCTTCTCCCAAAAATGTATTAGGTGTTCATGAATCATCAAGCATAGCCCGAGCCATCTGTTGAACTGTTCTATTCATTCTTTCTGCTACGCCATTTTGTTGCAGGGTACCAGCTACAGAAAACTGTCTTTTTATGCCATGTTTTTCACAAAAATTAAAGAATTCATCTGATATATATTCACCTCATCGATTAGATCTAAGACACTTGATTTTTATATCTAATTCATTTTAAACCAGTGCTTTGAAGATCTGATTTTTTTTCAATGCTTCATCTTTGTGTTTTAGCAACCCAATCCAACACATTCTAGAGAAATCATCAATAAACAGAATATAGTATTGTTCTCCACGGGGTGACCTTTTTCTCATAGGTCCACATAAATCAGTATGAATGAGTTCAAGAGGCTTACCTGCTGATCCTTCTTTGGCATTAAATTGCACTCTGGTTTGCTTACCGAATTGGCAAGATTTGCATATGGTATTCTTAGGCAGAGTAATATTGGGAAGCACGAACAACTTTGAGTCTGCTAGATTTGTTGATTTGAGAGAAGCTCAAATGCCCCAATCTTCTATGCCATAACCAATTTTCTGAAGATTTACCCAAGTAACATTGTTCTTTACAACTTTTCAATACATACAATTTGCTTGGTGTTATATTTCCTTTTATAATTGTTTTTCCTGTATCAATATCACGTACCACACATTATTTTGAGCTGAAGACAACTTCAGTTCCTTGATCACACATTTGACTTACACTTAACATGTTATGCTTTAATCCATCCACATACAAAACATTGTTAGCTTCACCTTTTCCTTTATAAAAACAGAACCTTTTCCCTTAATGACAGTATGATAATCATTTCCAAAAGTAACATTCTTTTCTCTTTCTAGAGCATTGTATGCAAGAAGTTTATTTCTGTTGCCTGTCATGTGTTTTGAGCATCCACTATCAATGTACAATTGATTTTCTTCTCCTTCTGCAAATAAAGCTATGCCACAATTCTCAACCTGTAATTCCTTCTTTCTCCATTCTTTGGAAGTTGAAGGTATATGCTTTTTTGGCTGAAGTTTTCTTCTGCATTCGGATTCTTCATGACCAAATTTATTGCAATAAGCACATTCAATTTAATTTTAAAGAGGAGAAAAGTTGTTATATCTATTATTCTTTATTTCATTATCAATTCTTTTCTTTCTTGCTTCTCTAGTCATGATGGTTTTGTATGCAACACATTGAACAACTTTATGACCAAAATTTTGATATGAGAAACATTGTCCATTGAATAAGAAATTTATGCGAGCATGGAACCTTCTATTTGTGTTTACCTGTTGGTTGGTATTTCTCTGAAAGGTATTCTTGTTAGTGTTCTTTGTATTGAGGTGGTCATGCTTTACCTGTAAAGATTCTTTGTTTCCTTGCTGAGTGGAAAAATGCTGTAGGCTGGCTGTAGCTGCTTTTAGATAGTTTGGTGCTGAAGATTGATAAGATTCTCCGACATATCCAAGCCCTGTATTTATAACAGGAGAACATTGTACCTTGATAATTTCATCTAAGGTTTTAGATCCTTTAGAAAATATAAGATTCAAAGTCTTTACTTTCTCAATTTCTTTTCTTAGACTTACTATTTCACATTCTAATTTTTCATTGTGTTTCTCCTTTTCTTCAAGCTGATTTTTTAGAGTTTCGATGGATATTTTGTTTTCTTCCAAACATATTTTGAGCTGATTGATTTCTTCAAGAAAATCATTGTCTTCTAGAGCATCCATAAATGTATCCTTTTATTCGCTAGACTCTTTTTCAAATTCCATGAGAAGTCTAAGATCTTGATCAGATTCTTCCTCACTGTCTGATAACCCATCACTACCTTCATGAGTATAATAACTTTTTCTAGTGCTAAACTGATTCTTATTTCTTCTTGCTACTTCCTTTCCTTTTTCATGTGTTTCTTTATGAGGATACTTAGTAGCATAATGACCAACTCTTCCACAAGAAAAAAATTTGAAAGGAAGCTTACCTCTGAACCTTCTAGTGCCCAGTTGGAGCTTCTTTACAAAATTTACCTCATCTTCTTCTGAAACATACCTTGATCCTTCTGTTTCTTGTACTTATTTTCCTTTTGTAGAAGCTCTAAAGACGACTTCTTTGACTTCAAATGATCCTACTTTTCTCATTTCACATGCAGTTAGAATGCCATGAAGTTGAACAATAGTAAGATTTTGAAGATCCTGCTTCTCTTCAATAGCAGACACTTTTGACTCAAATTTTTAAGTTAGATATCTTAAATTTTTTTCAACCAGAGTAGTGTCAGTTATGGTTTCACCCAAATTTCTCATACGATTTACAATATCATCTAGACGTAAAAACAAACTGGCAATGCTCTCCTCATTATGCATCCTTAGATTTTCATATTGAATTCTGAGAGTTTGGAGTTTAGCACTTTTTACCTTTTTATCACCTTCATAGCTTAGAATGATTTTGTCCCATATTTCCTTTGTTGTATTCAACTGCATGACTTTGAAAAATTCTGATTCAGTCAGACTCCCTAATAGTGCATTGGCCGCCTTTGCATTTGTTTCATAGTTCTTTCTTGCCATTGTATCTATTGGAACTGAGGCTGGATATTGATAACCTCCTTCAACAATAGCCCATACATCTGCTCCAAGAGACTGAAGATAGGATCTTGTCTGTGTTTTCCAGAAGATTAATTTGTTTCTGTTGAAGAGTGGAGGTCTGATAGATGTTGTCCCATCTTGATTGCTCATCATGTCTAATCTTCCTTCTAGCAGCTAAGCTTCTTCAGAAGGACCTGCTCTGATACCAATTGTTGGGAAAAATACTGAGAGGGGGGGGTGAATCATTATTTAGAGCTCATATCTATAAATTTAACTTTTTTATTTTTGCATAATTCCATACGCATCTTTTATGAACCGAATTTGCATATACACGCGTATATGCTGAAAGAAACTAGCGTTTACTGATATAAATTTTTAGTTTAGAAAACTTCTCAGAAACAGTCTTTAAATCAGATTTACCAGTTATGAATCAGGTTAGATAATCAGTAAATATGTGTAGTAACAGTAGTATAAAACATCACACAAGTGGAACACACATGAACACCAATATTTAAGGTGGAAACCCAATTCGGGAGAAAACCACTGTTGTTGTTGTCCCTGTCTTCAATATTTATTATATGGAAAACCATTTACAACATTGTACTGATGCAGAATCATATCAGTACACAGGCTTCTACCTGCAGAAGGTTGCAACCTTCACTCATTTTCCAGCTGCTACTGGAAGGGAGCTCCAACCCCCTTTCTTCTCGTTTACCAACCACTCCTGGAAGGGAGCTTCAACCCCTTGAACATAACACCAGCTTCTACTGGTAGGAAGCTTCTACTTCCATACTGAAGTCTTCAACCCTCAGACCCACTACAGACCACGTTTCATCAATTTCATATTGGATCAAACAGCATCAACACAACCCTTTATCAACAATCATAAACTTTTCCCAATACTTCAATTAGAATAGTGAAAAATGTTGTAACCAAAACTTCAGAAATAACCCAGATTTCAGAACAGATATGAAAATACAAACTCAACCCTGAACAATCATTAATTCAAATAGCATATGCTACTTTTCTTCACTGAAGCCACATACATATGCACTTTCCTGCACACCAACCTCTGTATGCCTCAATGCATATTGTTTTCATACCCTGGAATGAATACGCTAATTCGCTTTGTTAAATCTGCGTGTATACGTGCTTTTCTTTATACCAACCCGCGTATACTTTTGTGTATACTATCATTCAAAATGTGATCAAAGTCAGATTCAGATCCGAGGCTTTCAGTCAAAAATTTTCTTAGCAGTGCAAAACCTTTATACAGTCAGTCAACCTTAATCATGTTTTCTCAATCATTGATTAGATTTGTTCATGATCAACTTAGCAGCATCCTCAGTATTCAAACAACCCAGAACTTCAAGAAGAATTCATTGATAGACAAAAAACAAAAACCAGGAATCACAGTAGTAACATCTACAATAAGCTTCAGAAAACCCTAACTTCCATACGCGCTTTTCATGAAGTGAACCCGCGTATATATGTGCTTTTGCTGAGACCAACTAGCGTATAGATCTGTAAAAGTAAATTTTGCAGAACAGACCAGATCTATAAAAATTAACCAGATTTCTTCATTTTCTTCAGTAGAATTGCGCCAGTTCTTCATCATTTCTTCTGTAGATCATACTAGAGCTTCATCATCTTCAGATCTAGAGATCTTGAACCATCATTATATTCATGGGTGCATCATAGATTCAGATCTATCAATTAAAAACAGATTTCATCCATGCAGATATTCCTTACAGAATTTCATTAACAACCCTTACTCATGCACACTTTGCACTATGATATTCTTCTCCTTATATAGATTTAGCTTTTACCAATACCATGAGTCAAAACCACTCAACTGCTGATGGTAATCCTGGACGGAATCAAATAGGTAATACAATGCTCAATACTATGGGCTAATACCATGGTAAAGCCCCCTCGTATTATAATTTTGGAGCATAAACATGCATACGCGACTTGGGACGTACTTCTCCACATGCATACACGACTTGGCCTTTACAAACCCGTGTATACATTGTGACATATAAAAAATAACCAATCTACTGCACAAAACTTCTGAGAGACTACTGAGATTCTTCATACAGATAGTTTCTTCGTCCTTTGCCAGAGATTTTCCATCAAGGACAATTAGTTTAATATTATAGAACACAAGAAACATATTTCCAACATCAAGAAGAATCCATGCCCAATGGTTTTTCATATCCTTTATATACCAAGTATGTTTAAAACCAATAAGATCTAGTCAATGTGCTAAGTACATAACGAGTCAGATTTGACTGAGTTATAGAAGGGACCCCCCTTCTAATTGAAAGGGATAGCTTTTGATTCAAAATATTGGTTAGAGGTTACCTTAGATTTTTTCCCACAACCAAGGTTTCTCTAAGTGATAAAATTTTGGCGACGTTGTTGGGGAACGAAAGATACATTCTTCTCGAACAATTTTATTGTTTAGATCAGATCTATGAGGGAAAAAAAAGATTTGGACATCAGTTATGGCTCCGATATTTTTCTCTAGCGACTCCATTTTCAAGAATACAGAGTTATAATCTTCCATGGTGACTGCATTGTCAATGAGATTTGTACCTCAAGAGTCTCACTGGTGACTTCATTGATTCTAGAATGGTGAGCTCAACTGATGATATAGGTACTTCATCAAATGAGATAAAAAAGTATACGATAGACCCTGGTTCTCTTCTAGGTCTTAAGGAATGGATTAATATGTTTTCCATTCCTTAAAACTCTGTTTTTGAAAAAGTAGGAATGGGAGATCAAGAGGTTATTTTTTATTATAAAAAGGATTTTGATTTACCCATATATGATAAGTATGATGATTATGATAAAGATGAATGACACAAGCAACCAGTAGAATTCTCTTTATTTGGAATTATTCATTTGCATCGAACTTATGAAAAGAATGAGCCAGTGTATGCAAACTATCAAACAAACTCACGGGAAGGTAGTGAAGAAGATCATAATAAGTTACTAGATTATTCAACTATTTTTTCTCTAAAAGTAAAGGTTCTTCATCATTTTCAAGAAAGCAGTGAGCATGTATTTGAACAAAAGGAGTTTTATTTTTCTTACAGGATCCCATGGAAGTTTACATGGAGTTAATTTTTATTAAAACATAAGATGCATTTACCTTCATAAGAATAGGAACCAAGGATTCTATATATGAGCCACCAAATAACTTTTTTATTATTATCGTTATTAATTTTTCCTATCCTATTTTACCACAAAAATAGATGTAGGATACCGATAAGAGCTTCACTACTTTTGTGGTTACATTGGATTTGTGATATCACTTGATTTAGAAATGGTTCTTAGTAGCATAGAGTAGGATGTTTTTGAATAATATCAACACTATGAGCATCATTTTCAACATTTCTTTTAAAAGTTTTGAGTTTTTTTTTTTTTTTTTTAGTTTGATTTTTCAGTAGTGAATTTTACAGTATATTTTTTCAGTTTTGACAATGTGTAGTTGTGACTTTTAGTTTGTACTGTTTGATTTCAGTCGGTTGCAAGTTAGTTTATAGAGCAGGTTGCAAGTTGAAGTTGGGATCAACCCAATGGATCATGCCTCCGGTCTATAGGGGTTCTTGCTGCCATCTATGATCGAAAACATCCCCATGGAGCCAACTATTATCATAATAATTTTATAGCATTAAAAATATCACTATCAACGTTGATTTGTAAAAACTGCATTGAAAACCACAATGGAAACACAAATTTGTAAAAATGATTGGTTAAAATTTTATTTTTTTTCTATAAAAGGTAGTAATTTTAGGCATTATTTCTAAACAAATGGGACCAAATTAAAAATTAAAAAAAAAAAGGTTTTTTTCTTGGGAACATATCCATTAACAAAAACCTCTCCCATATTTTACATAGGTATCACGGTCTGAGAGATACGAAGGAATATTTGGAGCCTATTTTTTAGGAATTCACCAAAATTAGTTTTTTTCTATATTTATAAAAACACCTTATCAACTTTGACTTGGATGCCACCTCATCAAATTCGACTTGGGGATCCATAGCTTCAACCATGATTCATCAACAACATGATCTCTAGATACAAAATATTATTTAATTTGTTTTACGACGGAAAAATGTAATGTATTCAATTTTTAATTAGATAATTCCTCATCTAGTGTTAGACTTAGTAATTAAATATTTGCTAGAAACTTGTTGTAAGTTATAATATTTTCTATAAGGACAAGCTATTTAGAACGAAGAAGGGTTGAAATTTTTTGGCAGAACCTTGATACAATGTATACATTTTTATATCAATATAAATTATTGTGTTCAGTGTTATTTGCTCAGATTTACAGAGATTAGACTTGTGTAATAGATTACATGTGTGTCTTTTAGTGCTTGTCATCTATTTTGTTTCATAATCGTATCTATATGTATTCTAGATTTTGGAAATCAAGTTATTAAAACTGAACTCTGTTTGTCAGCTCAAATTTATCATTGCTAAAATTTATATATTTTCAACTTAAATATCTTTAACAAAATTCACTAGTTGCTCTGTTTTTGGTATTTATTTCTATAAGCTTCTATCACAAATACATGAGAAATTGTCTAAGAAATTTGTTGTTACCCTGCATTTGTATTTTTTTCATATAACCTATAAGAAATAACTTGTTGTTAAGTGGACTCCATGCCCAACGGTTTTTATTTTCCTTTCCATACCAATTTTGTTTAAAACCAATAAGATCTAGTCAATGTGCTAAGTACATAACAAGATAGATTTGACTGAGTTATAGAATGGATCCCCCTTCAAATCGAAAGGGATAACTTTCGATTCAAAAGATTGGTTAGAGGTTACCTTAGAGTTTTTCCTACAACTAGGGTTTTCTCTAAGTGATAACAAGAGGATGCATGATTTTTTGTACCTATAAGCCTGGAAATAGGAAACATGGTCTATCTCACCCCTTACCGGTACCTACTCGTCCTTGGGAAAGAATTTCAATGGACTTTGTGGGAGGTTTACCGAAAACCAGGAAGGGACATGACTACTTGTTCATGGTAGTTGAAAGGTTTAGTAAGATGTGTGTTCTGATGCCCTGTAAAAAGACCATCAGCGAGAAAGAAGCAACAAATTAGTTTTTTTGACAGGTTTGGGTGCACTTTGGGATACTGAGGAGCATCGTTTCAAACAAGGATACAATATTTCTCAGTGATTTTAGGATTACATTGTGGGATAATATGGACATGAAGTTTAATATATCTAGAACATTCCATCTACATACATATGGGTAGACAAAAGTAGTAAACATGAATTTGGTGAAACAATTAAGGGGATAAAATCAGAAGCATCCAAAGGCCTGGGATGAAAATATGGTATATATACAACATTATTACAATAGATAAGTCCACACTTCTAGAAGAAAGTATGCATTTGAGACTTGTTTTGGATATTTACCACCTTCACCTTTGGATATTGCATATGGGAAACAAGGAGGAGTGGGGGAAGAACTTACAAGAATTCTTCGAGGGTTGAAAAATTTATAGAGAAGGCCAGGCAGATCCATCAACAGGTACAAGGCACACTAAAAAATTCGTAGGAGAAGTATAAGGTCAAGAATGATCAACATAAAACAAATAAATCGTTCCAGGTTGGAGATAGAGTATGGCTACAATTTAACAAGGAGAGGTTGCAAGGACCTGGTAAGAAAATTAAGGCTTTGATGTATGGTTCCTTTGAGATGCTGTAAAAGGCAGGTGATAATTCCTATCGACTTAGCTTACCACCATATATGTGCATTTATTCAATTTTGAATGTAGATAATTTGAAACTCTATGAGGTTTCCATGCTATATGAGGAAGAGGAATAGGTCCTACCTTTTATAGAGGATTTGGCACCAGACACTCAGGAAGAGTTTCCAGAAGATACAGTTTTGAAGAAGAGGTCCAAAAATACAAGACAAAGGAAGCATGACCATTGGAATATTGGGTTGAAGGGAAAACTTCCATGCAAAGCTAAATGGTACACTGGAGAGAAGGTGGAGGAAAAATTTCCTCACCTCATTCAGTAAAATATTTTGGGGATTAAAAGCCTCCAAAAATGGGGAGGTTTGACCTATTTTGGATCAATATATTGGTTTTCATCCATATCGATGCATTTGAAGTGGAAAAATTGGATGAATAAGCTGACATGACCTTTATTATTGGTGAGACCCACTTTGGAGAAACGGGGTCTGAAACCTCCCTAGAGCGTTTTGAGGCATCAAACGACATTTTTTGGTGTAAATTTTTTCCACTTTATAGAAACCAATTTTTAAGATATTCTACACACATATATATTTCCAACGACACAAGAAGCACATCAATCAAAGTTCGTATGAAAAAGTTATGCCACTCAGAATTTGACCTTCCTTTTTTCATACCTATAGTTTGAGAGGATGTCACGTGAGAGAAAGAGAGTGAAGCGGCCTCACCTTCTAGTTGGGTTTTCGCCCGAAAGGGTTTCCCAAAGAACATATCTTATGTATTATGTGTGTGTTTGAGATTATTTTTTTGTTCTCTACTTTTTTGCATAATTTTTGTTTGCATGCATGCGCTAATTGTAGGTTTTAACCCTGTACAGAAATTATCTACGAACGAATCTTTAAAATAGAAAATAAACAATAGCGAGAGCATAAAACATAAAACAGATAAACACAGAGATTTTCCGCTGGATCCCAAATCGGGACGACCAGCTTGATTTTTCATTATATTCCTTTTAGTGTTACAACACATATATATACATGCCGAAGCATACACAAAACCCAATCCATTAACCCTGGATTAGAACATAACCATAGTTCCCTTGACCGGATATACAAAATACTAGGGGCCAAAAACTATCATTCCCCAAAACCATGAGAAAACCCATGCACAAAACCATGGGCGGGTCCACCCATCGGAAAATAAGGACCAAATTTTTTTTCCGAGGCGCTTCTCCAGACCCTGACAGGGGGGGCTACCGCCTCCCCTGTGACCTCCCTGTATGTTGCACCCAGCGCAACGTACAGGGGGGGCTTTCGCCCCCCCTGTTACCCCCCCCACACATGACTAGTCGTGGAAAGAATATAACACAAACCCAACATTCTCCCACTTGTTGTTTTATTTCCGCAGGGGGCCATGGGAGAGCTGAGTCATTAGCCTAGCTTTGCAACACCCATTGTTTCTCTAAACAAAGAGAACTTCTGAGTGCTCACAGAATTTGTCAATGCATCTGCAACATTCTTCAAAGTGTCCACCTTTACCAGCAACACCCTTTTAGCTTCAACCATATATCTCACAAAGTGATATTGAACATCAATGTGCTTTGTCTTTGAATGATAAGTAGGGTTCTTAGCCAATAAAATTGCACTTTGGATATCACAGTTTATCCTTATAGCTTGGTGCACCAACCCCATACTTGAACACAATCTCTGCAACCAAACTGCTTCCTTGCTTGCATGAGTGGTTGCCATGTATTCTACCTCTATAGTTGAAAGAGCCACTACATACTGTCTTTTACTCATCCAACTGACTGCACCTCCAAATAGGCTAAACACATACCCACTTGAAGATCTTCTTTGGTTTATATCTCTAGCCCAGTTTGCATCAAAAAAACCACTAATGTCCAACACTCTTTCCAATCCTGGTCTTCCCTGGTAGCACAAGCCATAATCACTAGTGCCACGCAAATATCTGAAAACCCACTTCACTGCTATCCAATGCCCCTTCCCTGGGTTTGACATAAACTTGCTCAATACTCCCACTGCATGTGCAATTTATGGTCTAGTACAGACCATTGCATACATCAGGCTACCCACTGCACTTGCATATGGAACACGGGACATATCCTCTTCTTCTTCTTGTGTCTTGGGACATTGTTCAACAAACAACTTTGTACCTACAGGAATTGGAACATTCACCAGTTTACTATCCTGCATATTGAACCTCTGCAATATAGTCTCAACATACTTCCTCTAGTTTAACCATAGCTTCCTCTTTGCCCGATCTCTCTTAATTTCCATGCCCAAAATATAGTTTGCAACACCAATATCCTTCATGTCAAATTTGGAGAACAGCTGGGTCTTCAAATATTAGATAATTTCTTTATCATTTCCAATCAACAACATATCATCCACATACAAGACCAAATAAATAACACAGTCACCAATTAATTTAAAATAAACACAGTGATACTCCTTGATTCTGGTGAAGCCAAGTCCCCGTATATAGGTATCAAATTTCTGATACCGCATCCTTGGTGACTGTTTTAACCCATACAGAGACTTCTTTAACCTGCATACCAGCTCTTTGTTCCCCTTCACCATAAAGCCTTCAGGTTGTTTCATGTAGATCTCCTCTTCCAGATCCCCGTGAAGAAATGTTGTCTTCACATCCATTTGTTCTACCTCAAAATCAAATGCAACAGCAACAGATAAAACTAATCTAATAGAAGTAACTTTGGCAACAGGAGAAAAAATATCACCAAAATCAATTCTTGGCACTTGGGAATAACCTTTTTCTACCAACCGAGCTTTGTATTTCTCCACCTTGCCTTCTACATTCATCTTCTTAAACACCCATTTGCTCCCGATGGGCTTCCTTCCAGTTGGCAACTCCACCAGATCCCATGCCTCATTTTTATGCAAGGATGCCATTTCATCAACCATGGCCTCCTTCCAGAGTTTTCCATCATCTGAATCTACTTCCTCCCTGAAAGTTCTGGGATCATCATCAGTTATAGTTAAAGCAAAATTTGAACAAAAAGATGGACTATACCTTTCTGGTTGTCTTCTTTCCTGAACGGATCTTCTAACAGTTGGAGTTTGTGGCTCTTCCTCTTCTTAGTCTTCTTTTGTTGTAGAGTATGAATCATCTTCCTTTAGCTCAAACTCTATCTTCTCAGGTTCCTTTGGTAGGACTTCATGTTTAACAATATCTTTCACCTCTCTAAACACCACATCTCGACTGTACTCAACCTCCCTTGTTTCCGGGTTCCAAAGCTTGTAACTCTTTAAACCATCCTTATACCCAAAAAATATGCACCGTTCAGATTTATTATCCAACTTTCTCCTTTTCTCCTTTGGAACATGTACATATGCATCACATCCAAATACCCTCAGATGTGAAAGAGAGGGGTTCTTACCGGTCCATACCTCATGTGGAGTCTTATCCTCCAACGCTGATGAAGGTGATTTGTTAACCAAGTAACATGCAGTCTCCACTACCTCTGCCCATAATTATTGTCCTAACCCGGTACCACTGAGCATGCTGCTTGCCTTTTCCATCAACGTTTTTTTCATTCTTTCTGCAACTCTGTTTTGCTGAGGTGTGTATGGAGTAGTCTTCTGTCGTGCTATACCACACTTCTTACAGAACTCTTCAAATTCCTTCTTGCAGAACTCTCCACCATTATCTGTCCTCAACATCTTTATCTTCTTCGCTGTCTGGTTTTCCACCAAAACCTTAAATTCTTTAAATCTGTCAAAGACTTTAGATTTCTTCCTCAAGAAATATATCCATGTATTCCTTGAGAATTCATCTATGAATGAAACATAATACATAGACTTACCCAGTGATGGAACCGACACAGGTCCAAACACATCACTCTGCACAAGCTCTAATATCTTGTTCGCCCTCTTAGCACCAGAAGGAAAACTCACCCGATTCTGCTTCCCATATACACAATGTTCACAGAAATGAAAATCCAAAGAGCTATTAGACATACCTTCTACCATACCATTTCCATGCAGTATCCAAAGGCCCTTCTCTCCAATATGTCCTAGCCTTTGATGCCATAGCATGGTATTTTCTCCAGAGACCGCTAGGCTTTCCGCTCCACTTTCGGGAACTACAGAACTGTTGCACCTATCAATAACAGTGATGCCCTGAAGCTTGTACAGAGTTCCAATGCGAACTCACCGCATTAATACCAGTGCTCCCCGAACCATCTTACAGGTATCTTTCTCGAACACTGTTGTTACACTTGCATCATCCATCTTGCTTATAGAAATCAGATTTCTGGCCAATGCAGGAGTGTGCAGAACACTAGGAAGTGTTATAATCCTTCCACCTTGCAGCTTCAGCTTGAATTTTCCACGTCCGATGATTCTGGCCTTCCTATCATCACCTAAGAAGACACCACCGCCATCATATTTCTCATACTCGCAAAACCACTCCCTATGGGGAGTGAAGTGAAAGGATGCACCCGAGTCAATCAACCATGACTCATGATCTACATGTGTATTTGAAGAAGAAGCCAAATACACATCCCCACCTTCATCCGAGGTGGTTTTTCCCTCTGCAGAAGGAGCAACATCAGATCCATTTCCTTTCTCAGGAGCGTTAGATCTGTAGTCCTTTTTGTAGTGCCCTTCCTTTCCGCATTTCCAACACACCTTTACAAACTTTCCAGGAGATTTAGATCTCCCTCTAGATTTAGATATCCCACTCGAAACCTTATTCTTGTTATTGTTCTGGGACCTTCCTTGTAAAAATAAGGCATCTCCATTCTGACCCTCCATATTTCTTTGTCTCATTTCCTCTGACAGCAAGGCTGAGACAATGTCATCAAAATTCAAGGTATTTGTATTGCTACCTATTGCAATAACCAGACTATCCCACAAATCTGGTAGAGAACACAACAAACCGATGCACTTATCTTCATATGAGACTTTAATATCAACAGATGACAGTTGACTTACCACAGTATTGAAGGTGCTTAGATGCTCTGTCACCAAGTCTCCATCCTTCATCCTCAGGTTATACAGCTTTTTCCGCAGGAACAATTTATTCACCAGAGACTTAGATTGGTACAAAGTCCCTAGCTTGTCCCATAAGGTCTTCGTCGTAGCTTCCCCAGAGACATTCAACAATACTGAATCTGAGACACACAACCGTATTGTGCTCTTTGCCTTCCAATCTAGTTTCTTCTAGTCTTCATGTGACATTATCGTTGGTTTAGTACCCGAATCTACCTTGATCCACTGGTCCTTATCCACCAGTAGATCCTACATCTTTAGCATCCACAACTCAAAACTCTAACCATTAAATTTCTCGATCTCTATCTTCCCGCTGCTTGCCATCTTCTTTCACCACAAGAATCGATCCCCAAGATCTCCCACTGAACAGGGTCTACCTCAGGCCCGAGCAAAAAACCCCTCAGCAGCAAAGGTGTCCCCTTGAAGCCGAAACTGCTCTAATACCAAATGTAGGTTTTAACCCTGTATATAAATTATCTATGAAAAAATCTTTAAAATAGAAAACAAACAATAGCGAGAGCATAAAACATAAAACAGATAAACACAGAGATTTTCCCCTGGATCCCAAATCGGGACGACCAACTTGATTTTTCATTATATTCCTTTTAGTGTTACAACACATATATATACATGTTGAAGCATACGTAAACCCCAATCCATTAACCCTGGATTAGAACATAACCGTAGTTCCCTTGAACGGATCTACAAAATACCAGGGGCCAAAAACTGTCATGCCCCAAAACCATGTGAAAACCCGTGCACAAAACCATGGGCGGGTCCGCCCACCGGAAAATAAGGACCAAAAAAATTTCCGGGCTACTGCCCCAGACCCCGACAGGGGGGGCTACCACCCCCCCTGTGACCCCCCCATACATTGCGCCCAACGCAACATACAGGGGGGGCTATCGCCCCCCCCTGTTACCTCCCCACGCATGACTAGTCGTGAAAAGAATATAACACAAACCCAACACTAATTAGAGTTAAATTTACACATGTAGAAGTTTATGAAAACTGTAATAGTGTAAACATTCAAAATTTTAATATTTTTTATCAGATATATTGTGAATAACTAACTAGTGGAATATCCATGAAAAATTATGGATCATTGATGCATGTGTAACCTTGAGTAGTAAGGAAAAGAGTTCTCATAGTAGAGATGTGGTGGTTGAGCTAGAGCATGATAGAGCTCTCAAGAGTAAGCCTCAACTAGTATCTCAATTTCAATCTAAGCTAGTTGGTAGTTGGGCTGACCAATAGGATGATGATCATGATGAGGACCATATTTCAAGGTAAGTGGAGGAAACCACTCAGTCAAATACTTCTAGAATAAAGAAAGTTCGGTCCAAGTGGGAAGAGTATTTAGCTAAGTTAGCTCAGAAGAGAGTTGAGTCTCCCATCACCAAGAAGAAGACACCCAAATATAGAGGGTACATGGTTCTTTCTAGTTCAGAGGGAGAAACTACAACAACGGAGAACTTGGTAGAGTTGAAGATGGATCCAGGTGGACGAGGTTCTCCTAATAATCCCTTCCTCGCTAAGAGGGAGTGCTGAAATTGTAGCAAGGAATGGCTTCTTGGATATGTGCCTTAGTCAAAGATGAAAATTCAAATTATATGTAAGTTAACATGTGCGATGTTCCCTATCACTATTTTATTGTCAGTTAATTTGAATTAGATGGCTTTCATTGAGTTTTGGACTAGTTGAGGGCTAAATTAGTGAACTAGTTGAGTTATCTCTAGTGTCTATCAGTTAATTGATATCTAATTCTAGAATAGAGATAGTTATGAGTTTAATTGAGTAGATGAATTTATGTTAACTCAAATTACTCTCAGTCAACTAGCTGCAGCTACCAAAATTAGCCCTAGTAGGTCATACAATTTGAATTGCCTATTGAGATTGAATGAAGTCACAAATCTATTTATTCATTGTACACAGGATTTTATGTGTAGAGCTTGAAAATTAAGCATATTAGTTCTCCTGGTAATTGCACAAGGAAATAGGAGAAATTCCTATTTTTTAGTGGAAAAATTGTGCTAGAAAATAAGAGCTCCTAGCAGACCTTATTTTCTTAATTGTTTGGCAAGCCTTGATTTAGGCTTGATCAATATTGCAGGGAGCTTAAGGCTTGAAGCAATTTCTTTGTAATAGATCAAATTTCTCAGTTGATAATACAAGAAAGAGTGGTTTTTCCCAGTTGGGTTCCCCAGATAAATTTCTATGTGTGATCGTGTTTCTATTCATTATTTTCTTTCCATAGAATTTTAGTAAATAAATCTTATGTCTTTTGCATATCAGTTTTCACACATTAGAAGTTGCAAGTTTTGAAGGATTTTCTACATGGTATCAGAGTTGGAAACAAGATATAGACCGAGTTCCTTGATCAGATTCAAAGTGATTTGAAGAGGAGACAGTTAGTGCAGGAAATATGTCATCCTACGGCTTGAGGAAAGAGCATGCACTAGAAGGGACTTCCAATTTTTGTGCATGGAAGGAAAAAATGGAGGTTATGTTATATTATAATGGGGTTTTGGAATACACCAAGAATGACATTGCTAAAATTTCTGCATCAAATGCAAAACAATTGGGTCAATGGAAGAAGGACACTACCAAAACTAGGAGGATGATCCTAGAAGGAGTCAAAGACCATATTGTTACAAATTTGCATGGGAAGGAAACTCCATTCGATATGTGGAAGGCCCTTAATGATCTGTTCGAAAGCAGAATTGATGCCATAAAACTTTCTTTGAAGTTTTAATGGGAAAGGATGAGCCCATTGTTACATATCTATCCAGGTTTCCTCAAGTGAGGGATGAATTTGGAGGTGTTGGATAGACAGTTCCACTAACAGAGCTTGTGAGCCTTACTCTTCTTGGGATTCACAAATCTTGGTATAGTCTCCAGGATGCAGTGAATGACATAAATAAGCTCCATGATTGGGAGATTTTATGGTCAAATATTGTGCAAGAATAGATAAGGAGGAATACAAGAGATGGAGTCTCAACTATAAATGTTGAGCAGGATAACTTTGCAATAGCTAGAAAAGGGAAGAAATCCAAGGGAAATAAGGCCCAAGGAAAGCATGAAACTAGTCAGAATGGAGGCAATAAAAAGAAGGATATTAGAAATGTCAATTGTTTTCATTGCCATCAATTTGGGCATTATGCTAAAAAATTTCCAAACAAGAAATCCAACAAGCATGTTGCAACAACATGAGGAGTAGAAGCACTCTCTTCTCAGTTTGAATAATATTTATCTTCGGTAGCTTGCATGGAAATTTTAGTTGGAGGTAGAGTGTGGTATATTGACTCAGGGGCTTCATTCGACATGACAGGGAATAAATAGTTCTTCAAAATCTTGGAGGAAAAAGACATGAAATTACATATCAAGCTTGGAGATGATGGAAGATATATAACCAAAGGAGTTATTATGGTGAGATCTAAGACGGAGTCTGGTTCCGTTCTCCATCTTAAGAATGTGATTTTTTTTCAAGGATTGAAAAAACCTTGTCTCATAGTAGTCCTTGAAGACAGAGGGTATGATGTAGTCTTCAGCAAAGGTAAGGCCTACCTCAAGCATTCTATTTCAAGACAAGTCAATCAGATAGGTTTCAGGATCAAGAACCTTTATAATTTCGAGGTTGATGCATGAGTAACCTTGAGCAACAAGGAAAATATTTCTCATAGTATAGATGTGGTGGTTGAGCTAGAGTAGGATAGACCTCTCAAGATGGAGCCTCAACTAGTATCTCAGTTTCAATATAAGCTAGTTGGAAGTTAGGTTGACCAACAGGATGAGGATGATGAGGAACATAACCCAAGGTGAGTGGAGCGAACTACTCAATCAAAGAATTATAGTATAGGGAAATTTTGATCCAAGTGAGAATAGGTTTTAGTTAAGGAAACTCAGAAGAGAGTTGAGTTTCCCAAAACCAAGAAGCAGACACCCAAATACATAGGGTACATTTTTATTTATAGTTTAGAGGGAGAAACTGCAGTAGCAGAAAATTTGGTAGAGGTGAAGACAAATATAGGTGGACGAGGTTCTTCCAAGATCCCTTCCTTGCTAAGAAGGAGTGTTGAAATTGTAGCAAGGAATGGCTTCTTTGACTCATGGCTTAGTCAAAGTTGCAAATTCGAATTTAGTCTCACATAAATTTGAGTTAGTTGTTAGTTGTTAGTTAACATGTGTGATGCATCCTATCACAAGTTTATTGTCAGTTAATTCGAGTTAGATGGCTTTCAATAAGTTGTGGACCAGTTGATGGCTAAAATTAGCTAACTATTTGAATGATCTCCAGTGTCTATATTTTGTTGCACTCTCCATTATGTACCTGAAGTGTCATCCTTTGTTCCTCTCGTGCCACAAATATCACAAAGCGACAAAATATGTGAAAACATGTTCACCATGAATAACATGCTCAAAACATCCCTGAAGAAATGGAGAATCAATGTGTTAAATCAATTTTGGAGAAAACTTGTGAAAACTCTAATTTTCATCCCCTACAAGGTTCTCTCCTCTATGGTCTAGCGCTTGTAACCCTGTGCATAACCTGTAGACAACACTGATAGTGTGGGAATAAAAGTAAAAATTCACGCTAGTCCTCTTTAGGCAAGTTCTCCAAAAATGGAGCAGAAGCTTGTCTACTAGAAGCCTCGAGAATGAAAATCTGGTATTAGTTGGTTGAGGATTGGGTCGAGTTCTCCCATTTTGAGTCCTTGATCCTATATTTAAGGATTTTCCCCTTAATATCTGGACCTTCCTCCCTCTTCTATGGATATTTAACCGCTTTGGTTTTCCTATAACTGAATTCCATGCTTTCCCCAAATGGTTGGTCACTGCTAGTTGCCTTTCTAGTGCCCGAATGTGCCTAAATGTTGCCAAAATTATAAGGATAAGGAGTGCTTGAAGTCTTTGGATTGGATTTCGAAACTCATCCCAAAGGAGGCTTTGAAGATCAAGGCACTATTTGTAAGCTTCCCTCTTTGATTTTTCAATAATACAAAGCATATTTTACTTTCCATAAGCTTGTCGATGATCACTTGCTTAGAATGATTCTCATTGATCTATCATATGGTTTGCATTAGAATGCATATACTATGATTTATTTGTTTGTCATTATTTGATCTCTATTGCAAGTATTTGTGTGCAAGGAATACCAAGGAGTGATCTTGGAAGTGAGGAGATTGTGATTAACATCGAAAAGAGACTGCATAGGAGCGAGGTAGGCCATCTTCCTTTCTCGTGTCATTATAATTTAAGCTAGGAGAGTTTTCTTGTTTTTGTCTCATTTGTTACTAGACCCACTCATTGGGCTAGAGGGATCACTTCTATCAGTAGAAGGGCTTTCCTAGATAACAAAATGGCGATTCCATTGGGGAGCCTATAGCCTTTTTAGTCCTCCTTTTGTATTTTTCTTTCTTATTTAGTTTGGAAAACTGTTGAAAGATCCTTTGTTTGGATTGATTTTCAGTCTGTACTCTGTTTCAAAGGTGTCCTAGGGTATCATATATAGAATTTTCTCTTTATTTTTTCTTGTTTTTCCCCTATTTACCTCCATCAACACGTTTTTTATCAGTTACAATCGCGCTTATTTTATTAAAAATAGTTGCACTGCAGACCTCTGGTGCCAACTAGAAGTTCGTGTTGGTCTTTGAATGCTGAGATTTTTAGGGTCTCTGCTAAAAAATATAGTGTGTTTTGATCCTTAAGTCATTTTCTCTGCTTTTTCTGCATCAAGTTTTGATTGATTGCTTTTATTTTCTTGGTGGAATGCAAAAATTTGTCCCATACTTGAAGTGGTAAATTGGTATTTTTTATTGACTCTGTCATGTTTTGAGTCGATTGAAAGTTTTGTTTGTTGCTTTTATAATTGGGAAAATACTGATCTTATGTCATTGGAACAATAGTGGTTCTTCTGCATCTATAAGAAATTTATTTTTTCATTTAGTTAGTTTTCATTTCAAGAATTTACTGTTCGTTAAGCGCATTGGATTACTTGCATGAAAAAGTTATTTTTTGGAATCCATTATTGAAAATAGATCACATTTTTCAGTAATTGAAAACTAAAGAAGTGCATTTAAGTGCATTATATCATTCAAAACGAAAATAAAGTGAAAGTTCATATAATTGCATCTTAGTAGAAGTGAAAATATTTTTACTTTTGAAAATTTTCATTTGGGATAGTGAAAGTGAAAATCGTCTTTTTACTTTTAGGAATTGCATTTTGGAAAAGTGAAAATTGAAAAGCTAGTTAAGGGAATTTTTCTTGCTGCATTATTTTCTTGATGCATCATTATTTGAAATCACTTCCCTTATTATTTTAGCTTTCATAGAATGGAAAGTGCCCTTTTCTCATATAGCTTCATCTAAGCATTTAGGTGACATAGTTTTGAGCCCCAAATCAAAAATTAATTCAAGATCAACATTAAAATTAACCCCAATTAACCTAAGGAGCATTTGGAACTTAAGACAAACATCTAGAGGTCTAGGCTAGAGACGTGTTCCAACGTCATTATGCATAGGAGCTGTTGCTAACTTCCCGCGTTGCATCTCGAGGGTGATATCTTGTTCCACGTACGGAATTATATAGGACCTTACTCCATTAATATTAGGTATATCAAAGGCGTTCCACATATGAAAGTATATAGGAATGCTCTCATTGAACAGTTACGCATCAGACAACACTACTACGGACTTGCACTCCCACGTATCGTCGCGTGTATTTCGGAAGTCTCCACTAGGTTGCTATCTTGCCATAGGTAACCGAGTCAGCCGCCTTGTAAACATGATACATCAAACATAACATTCGGGGAGATTGGATGCCCTTACTTCTTGGTTTTCCATGAGGTATTCTGCAGCTCATGGATACCTAGTAAACCATTTTTCCTAGATTACCCTTTTTGATTTATTTTTTGTTGTTTTTAAATTATTGCCCACGGTATAACATCCTACCCAAAGTATCGCTCCTTGACCTCATTATGAATGGTTAGTTAAAAATTTATTTTGAGCCCAAAGTATTCACATGTACCCTATTTGAAAGTATTCACCTATACCCTATTTGATTTTGTGAAAAGGTCATCGTGGCAGAACCTCCAAGTCCTCGGTTGTGCCACGCACAAAGTTCACCTCCCACCTCCCCTTCGCTTTCTAAATTTGATAGGTCTCCTCAAAGAGTCCAAAGTGATATTTCACACATTGTGTCAGAAACTCTTGAGAACCAAGGTGTTGAACTTGGTATTGTTTTGAGAATCCAACCCCTTTTCGTCCCGACCACCTCCTTCTGAGTCAGTTACTTCGTCCTAGGCCTCTCCTTAGAATAGTCCTCAGCCTAATTCCAGTTGAGAACCCACTATTTGATCTAGAAAAAAATCCTGTCTACTTGTCAGCCCTGCAGCAGTATAGTCTTTTCGATACTCCCAATGTTCTGTTGGTCCCTTATCCTAGTGCATCTCGAAATCCCATTCGAGAATTGTTTCCGTCCACCATGAAAACTAATGGTGATGATGCTCCATTTGAGGACACTCCTTAGATTACTCACTTGGAGACTTATGATACACATACCCCAGAATTAAATCTTGAAACAACCTTCCCTCCCGAAGGCTTTCCTTATGTCTCCTACAATATGGGAAGTAGGTCAACTGCACCCACTGGTCATAGTGAAACTTCAGTTCCGTTGGGTTACACTTCTCTTGGTGATATTGTCTCAGGCGCTTCTAGCATAACTTCACTGTATCACAACCCTATATTGTCATCTGGTCTCACTTCAACCACCGGCTCGTTTACTCCAAACATTTCAATACCTACTTCCAAACCTACAGTGACTGTAGGGAAAATGCAGGTTATTCTTGGGACTTCTGTTCCATTGACCTTATCTACGTTAATTGTAGATCCTCCTTTCAGTGGTAAACCTACAGGTTCATCAATTCCATAGTCTGGGGGGAAACCCTACATACTTATTGGTTCCATTGCGAATTATGTGAACTATGGAACTGCGTTGGGGGCAGGCCATCCTATTGGTGCTATACCTAATCTAGGTGGAACATTAGTTTCGTTTGTGTCCAATTCTGTCATAGGGGCACATTTTCAAGGTCCTCAAGTCTCCTCGTCTCAACATCCATATGTTCAACACACGTATGTTCAGCAACCTCATGTTCAACAACCGACTTTTCAACATCCATATGTTCACCAACCACAAATCCAATTGTCGGGGGTTTTGACCAATCTACAAGTAGGTCCCCAACTGCAATATGGTCCCAATCTATTGTTGGGACAATCTGGAATGTATCCTCTTAGACCTGGTACCCCTTACCAACAGCCCCAACAAATCCCTTATCAGCAACTGCAACAGGGACCTAACCCTAAGCTGCAGCAAGACCATACCAACAGTTCCAATAGGGACGTAACCCTTAGTTTCAACAGGGGACTAACACTTTGTTGCAACAAGGACTGTACCAACACCTGCATCATGAGCCTTACCAGCAACTGCAGCAGGGGCCTTATCAACCGCTGCAATAGGGGCCTTATCAGCAACTACAACAGGGTCCTTACAAACAACTACAACAAATACCCTTTCAACAACAGTATGGCCAATTTGGTCCATATGGTCAAAACCAACCCCAATGGGGGAAGAATCAATTCCAACAAGGTTGGAATACTCAGTTTGGTGCTTACCAGTGACCATATACCCCCTTGTTGTACTGTACAACAACCCTCCCCATTTCTAAATTTTTAGAATTAATTTCATTTAGAAATAGGTCCCCTTTTTATCTTTCTTTCTAGATAGAAATAAAATATTTAGAAACAATCCGATCATTTTTATTAAAATAAAAGGTTCATTGGTAAAAGGAAATATTGCATATTTTTATTTACAAGTGTGTATAAACAAATACAACCTTAAAAAACTTTCCGATCCAATGAGATACAAAGCTTTTATCAGATCAAAATATTACATAAATTTTTTATATTTAACAATATTTGATGTGTACAGTAATCGCAAATCGGAAAATCGGAGAAATATTTAAGTTCTATTTTCACTTTGTGAAACTCTGATGCGATGGAACTCAATCGCAATTGCAAATCGAATAAGCTTTAAAGTGTTATATTTGTTCTACATACTTCCGATGTGATGCGATTCATCGCAATTGCATTTCGGAGAGTTAAATGTTATATTCATTTGATTGAAAGACTCCGACTCGGCGGAACCCACCTCATCACAATCGGATTATTAGAGATACTCTTTAATGATTCATTCCATTTGAAAATCCCCGATGTGATCTTCGCAATCAGAATTCGGCATAAATCATATTATGTTATTTCATTTACCTTTCAGGATTCATGATGCGAATACATCTTAATATTCATATATTATTTATTCATCGCATCCCAAGGATTTAAAAGGTAATATTTTTACACTTATTTAAATATGCCGATCTCTGATTGTACGTTTACCATTTATTGAAATTCAAACAAATAATAAAGATTTATTTTGTTTTGAATGCGTGAGTGTGACTCCCCAGAGGGCATTTAAGTTTTAACCACAGAGACAATAAATTCAAATCAATGAATAAATCCTTTTTTATAGTTGTTTTCATTATTGCGTTTTCACCTTGGTTGAAAGCTTTTCTTTGTTGCAGAATAATAGAACGTCCATCTCTTTCATTCGCAGAACGAGGGAAACATTTCCTGATACCGAAATTTTGAAAAGATCCAGGAAATCAAAAGCTACCATCGCTACAAAATCTCCTATGTTTACCATGCCGCCTAAGGAGAAACCAACAAAGCTTAAGCTGGTTACAGATACCTCATGCCAGGGACTTGGTAAGATGACATGGGAAAATTTCTATAACTTTCTTGAAAAGGAAAACCCTAAAGTTTTTGAAGCCAAAGCTACAGTTCCTGATGAAAACGACTAAGACTCTGATTCTGAGAATCTTCTTAGTGCATTAGCGAACTCATTTCTGCACCGAATTGCAGCTCGGGCAAACATTTTTCCATATTATGATGTTATTTGATGGGTAATTGATAATGTGGCTATCCAAAACAGAACATTTGTTTCAGCTTCTGGAGTAATATTCGGGTCATTAAAACCAAAGGACATTAAATCAATGTACCACCTTCCAGACCCACATAAAATCTATAACAAAGAATTCATCAAGGAATTTGCTGTGAATCATGAAAATCAGTCAAAACCAATTAAAGAATGGAGAAAGGTTTCTGAAAAGCATAGACACGAGGCTTCAGGTATGTACTCTGTGGAGTCTCTTTTGCCTCCGTACTATTATGCCACAGCAATGATGTGTAGATTGTTTGGGAATGATATCTTAGCTAGGTTTTCTATACAAATGGTGCCATTAATACATTCTGCTGTTAGTTCCGAGATAATGGAATGGGTTGTCATTCTTTCTGATAAGATAGCCAACAGAATTCTTGAGTATAGGAAAGACATAAATTCAGGAAATACCACTCCTTTTTATTTTTGTTCTTATATCCTAGATGCCCTTTGTTTCAATTGATTATATGGATAGGCTAGACCTAAGTCATGTTCTCTGTATATATCACAGTCCTTGTGGAAGGGGACATTCAAAAGCCATGTTTACATGATGCATCCTTGAGTTTTCATCTAGATTTATCAAGCTATTTTTGGCCGTTCCCTCCTAGACTCCAAGAAAAACTCAGTTGGTTGTCCTCAATTGGACAGCAGGTGGAAGGAAAGATTCCAATATCAGAGTCTTGATATAGAGACCACATTCTTCCTTTGTATGTTAAGGAATAATGTTAGCACGGGAAATTTCTTATCAATTTGTGATGCAGAGGCACCCTGGACTTTGAAGAACATCAAGAGCTTATGTGGCCTACTTTTCCTTTTAAATGTGGTGACTATATAACCAATATTTTTTCATCTTGAAAAGAAGTTAGAGTAAGCTAACTAATCTCAGCTTTCTTGTCCAGAGCAATATGATCCTAGGAAGGTGGCATATGATTTTACTACTTTTGTTTCAATTGCTCGGTTTGAACATGAACCAGATATGTTTGATGATTTATTTGTTTCTGTAGATAAATTGTCCCAAGTTTTTATTTGGCCAAGTCCAAATTTCAGGCCGAAGAAATGAATAAATTTTTGTTATTTAGAAGTCAGAGGTTACTTAAAGTTCCTCTGGATCAGTTGAGATTTCCTATACAGGAGAATGAATCACAACAGAAGGAAATAGAGAATACATCTGGCAAAGAAGTAACAGGAACTAATCCTATTTTACAAAAGGAAGATATTAGCATCAAAGTTAATACTGAAAATAAAGAAACAACTGCTAAACTTGATGTACAACAGTATTTGGCCCAGACAAGAAAAGAAAGCAGAGGTACTGATGCCAATGTGCATACTGAGAAGGGAGGCACAAACAGTAAGATTACTGAACAAGCACCAAAAGGAGATATAAACAATAATCCAGATTCTCAACTTGGAAGGGAGGAAGCTGATAAAGAGGTAGTTGAATCTGCTAAACTTATAGTTTCTCCTCATTTGCTAAGCCAATATGAAAAAATTGCCCAGCAAATAGGACAACAGAATAATCCCCAAGTTAATGATTTGAAAGACCAGGATATAGAAATTATTCCTGAAAATCCCACAGGTGAAATCATATTGAATATAGAAGAAATCCCTCCTCTGGATATATTTTACAGTCCTAAGCATAGAGATTTTGTGAGAAAACAAAGGAAAATGAGGAGAACTGATCAAGATGCACTTTCGACATCACAGGTGGAGTTTATGAATATTTTTTATAAAAATGCTGAGGTGAATCCATCTGAGGATCTCACCAAATTATCCCAATATGCAGGTGCCTATAGTGCTGAAACTATAGACAAGGCCTCTGAATTCACACGATTAATGAAACAAAAGGATTTGCAAATAAATATGTTGGAAGAACAGGTTACAGAGAACCAACAGAAAATTATTCAGTTAGAACAGCAATTGAACGATGGAGAGCTCAAATACAAATAGTTAGAAGAGAAGCTTGCTGCTGAAAAGAAAAATATTGTTCAACAAACTTTAGAAAAGCAACAACAGCTAAATCAAGAGATAGCAAAATTACAAGCTCTTCTGCAAAATGAGAAGACTTCAAATATTGAGCAAGAGAAGATGTTTCAATCCAAATTAGACAAGTTTAAGAATTATCCTAATTTGGATCAATTCAAAAATGAAGCCCTAGAGACAAACAAGTTATTGTCTCAACAATTAAATGAATTTTGTCTAAAGGTTGCAGAAGCAGAATCCTTATGTGAAATTACATATTCCTTAGTAGATGAAGGAGTCAGTCTTAAGATTGAATTTGATGAAGCTGATGAAAAGATCTCTGAATTTCTTTTATGGCAAGAATCAGAATCGAGAAGAAAAGAAAATCTTCCTAGGATTATGGAGAGACATAAGGAAATTATTTTTTCAGAATGGGAACAATGTTTAATCAAAGCGGAAGGAGCTACATCCAGAGCTAAAAGTATGATGAACAATGTAACACAGCTGGTAAATGATAGCTTGTATGCAATCAATTTGATTTCAGATTTTACCCCTGGCCA
Source organism: Pinus albicaulis (assembly GCA_034641835.2). Lineage (NCBI taxonomy): Eukaryota > Viridiplantae > Streptophyta > Pinopsida > Pinales > Pinaceae > Pinus > Pinus albicaulis. The sequence goes on from JAXQQM020064805.1 coordinate 30,850, forward strand.
ATTACCTAGGGTAAAAGAAACTGATTACAGATGGAAACAAGAAATAATCAATAAAAATCAGCAAATTGGCCAACTGCAAGGAATATCATGGGATACGATGTGGACTTACCTTATCAAGCCTCATAGTCAGCGAACAACAATAAAATTTATTTCAAATGCTATCGATTGCTTCATTCCTGAATTCTCTGATGCCACATATACAGGGCAGTTGCACTCAAAGCTTAGTCATCTAGAGGAAGTGAAGGAAATGCTCAAAATCTGCCATCTAGGCACATCAAACCCAACAGATAATCAATGAATCGGTTCACCACAAGATCACATTTCTGTTTCTAGATTTTTTTTTTTATAGATTGTAGGAATATTTTTAGTTATTTTGTTTTATTAAGTACCTATTTAAACCCCTTTCATGCATTTATAAAGGGGTCTTAAATTTGTAATATTTTGACTTGGAGATTACATTTCTATACTCCATTGAATCTTATATTTTTATAAAGGATCACATCCGGTGATTCTGTGCGAAATTGCCTTTAAGAATTGCATTTATGTATCTTGGAGTCGATTTTACATTTGAAGTTGTTGGATTTGGATATCGGATTGCATTGGAAAGTATCAAGATGGATATGGTATTTCTATCTATTCACTATTAGTTTTCTTATGTTATGTGATATTCTCTTTTAAATTGTTATCGTTTATGTATACTCATTTTACAATATTTCTTTATACATATAATTTCTGAGTGTGTAAAAATATTTATCTTTTACAGTATATACAAATGATATATAATGATGACTGCAATATGTTATTATAACTCTGTTTAATTTCTTAAACAGAGTTATCTTTATTTTGTTACTGCATATTTCAATTAAGCTATAATACATTTTCATGGTTATTGATTAATTGAAACAATTTAAAGTTGTATTCACATTTGATGCCCGGGTTAGTTTTAGAATTGTTTTATCAGTTTTAAATTAGATTAGATAGTTTTATTTCATTCATTTAGTCCCATTTTCCCTTCATCCAATCATTCCATTACCAACCCATTTAAATTACTAGAAAATTGTTCCTATCAATCTAGTCAGAGCCACCACACTAAATGGAAAAGGAGCTGTCCTAAGGTCCCGATCGAGTGGTTATCCCCCAATGTTTGAAGCAGCGATTTTCGAGGCTTCAACATTTTTGGCGCTAGAAGGAGGGCCAAAGCTATGAATGGCAGATAAATCCAAATCCAAAAGCCATTCTAAGAGCACATCAGCCTCATCACCTTCAATTTCTTCCACATCTCAAATCACTAGAGAAGAAATTGATAAAAGTATTCAAACACCCACTACCAAAGTCTCAGATCAGTCAGATAATCCAACTTCTGAATCCCCTGAAGTCGAAGCTTTAGTTCATAAAATTCAAGGATTCTCGTTATCATTATAAGAATCAGAATTATCCGAAGGTAGTGTCACCTCGCAGTTTGTTTCTTCCAAACCTCTCACTAGGTCACTGAGTGAAAAACTTGGAATTTCCCCAAAAGAATTTCCTATACCTAGTAGAGTCAAAACAAGAAGAACTCCATCGGAAACAGAAAGTTGTACTAGTTCTTCATCGCATATTCAATCATCTATTTCCCAAGCTCCAAATCAGGAAAGTGCAGTAGTCTCATCATCATCATCTGCTCAAACTACATCTGTTCAAACATCATTTGTCTCTTCCAATACTTCAACTGTTACTACTCATACACCAGTTGTCACTTCTAGTTCTTCTACCATCATCACAACAATGGCACAGATACCATGGACTAGAACGGGAGCTGTAAATATGGCTGCACCTTTGCATGATCTACCTAATCATTCGGAAAAATGGCTATCAAATTTTAGTCCAGATACTGGTATACATGAGGAAGAACACATCAATAACTTTATGCTTGCTATAAATATGAATACAGTAGTGCATGAAGATGTTGTAGTCAAGTTATTTCCTTATACTTTGCAAGGGACAACAGGATCCTGGTACTTTTCTTTACCTTTAGATTCGATCACAAGTTGGGATATGTTTGAAGAGAAATTTTTAACTAAATATGGAGATGATAGATCAATAGCTACCCTAATCAACGATCTCTCCAATTTAAAGACTCAACTGAAAGAACCCATTAAAGATTTTAACTCTCGATTCAATAAACCCTTGAATAAGATCCCTACAACATCTAAACCTAGTGAACAAGTTAGAAGTGAATGGTACATTAATGATTTACCCTCAAACATAGCAATTTTTGTATATAGAGCTACAAAACCGACTTTAGCTGAGAATATGAAAGAAGTTATTTCAGTTGAAAAACGAATGATTGCTCTAGATAAGAAAAATGCTATTGAAGAAAGCAAATCCAAGAAAGTCACTTTTAAAGATGATTCCAAGAAAAATACACCAAGAGATCCATATGACATGGAGGGTTTAAAGAAATTCCTTAAAACCATGTCTAATGAGATGGTTGAGATAAAAAAGCAAGTAGCAGAGACTTCTACAAAGAGACCATTCAGAAATTTCAAGAGAAATCAAGCTGAATCAAAACCTCCCAATGCAATCTCCAATGCAGAATCAGAAGACGAAGAAGAGGAAGATACTCCTCTAGTGTCGGATGAATAATATGAAAGGGAAGAAATAGCTGAACTACATGGAATGTGGGATTTCATTCTCCCTCATTCAGATAGCGAAATGGAACAAGAAGATATGCCAATGAGTACAAGAAGAAAATCTACATCGGAACCTGTTCAAACTGTTCCAAAGAAGAAAACTACAACTCCGAGTACTAAAGAGAAAACTCCCGCAAAGAAAGCTTCTCCCTTACCCACTCAGAATCAACCATCATCTCCCAATCCTCCCACAACATCATCTAAGATACTAGTGGTATCAGATCCGATGGATTATAATATTGTTGAGGACATGAAAAAGACTAGAGCAAACATCTTATTACATGAACTCAGAAAACTTAAACATCAACAAAAGCTGCTATTAAAAGAGTTAAATGCTACGCCTATTGCCTGTCTACCAAGTGGTGTAGTAGCTAAAGCAGCTAAAGGGACTGGTAAGCCACCAGACAAGGTAGATGCAACAGACACTGTTCTTATTGGAGAAAGATAAAATTCTCAGACACCTCCATTTCTGTTGACTTATGAAATCTACAATAAGAATTTGCATAATTATTTAATTGATTCTAGAGCATCCTCCAATATAATGCCTACTTCAGTTTGTGCTAAATTGAATATCAAACCATAGAATTCTGCAGTTCACATTGTATAATTGGATCGCTCTAAAGTTCAAGTTGTAGGAGAAATCAATTCAGTTACCATTAGACTAGCTTCCGATCCTAGGATTGTCCAAAGAATTGATATTCTAATTGCAGATATTCCTGAATTCTATGGGTTAGTCTTAAGCAGAGACTGGTCTGCGAAACTTAATGGCTATATCTCAACCAATTTTTCACATATATGGCTTCCCTATAAATGGAAACCAAATCAAATCAAAATTGAGCTAGAAAAACATATGACGCACACTGTAACTGAATTTGAACAACCAAACGAACCTGTAGCTTTCAACAACAGTATTTTTGGAGGTTATTCTGCTGAGTCATTTCTTGGGAATTTTACTGCACCACAATCACCTTTTTCTGTAAATACTTTTGTTTCTCAAATTGAAAATTTTTCGCAATCTGATTCTTCTAGAATTATTAATATTTCTGATTCATTTGTAGATAAACCTATAGATAGAACTTTATTTTGGTCATTATATTTTGATGGATCAAAATCTAGTGATGGAGCAGGAGCAAGATGCATTCTAATCGATCCAGAAGGAGAGAAAACCATGCTATCATGTAGATTAGAATTTGAGTTCACTAATAATACCGCCAAATATGAAGCCTTGATTCAAGGACTTTATAAGGCTATAGGGTTAAATGTAAAATACTTGAAAGTATATGGAGATTCCGAAATTTTCATAAGACAAGGAATACCATCCATTGTCTTTCAGGACATCTCAAACATTATCAAACCCTAATACAGGACCTTACCACTCAATTTCTAGCATTTAATATCTCTTCTATTACTAGAAATCAAAACACATCAGCTGACCTGTTAGCTAATGTTGCGTCCAAACTCCTCCCTGCTGAAGATTGCAATCCTGATAGATTTTCAGTAGAATTGATTTTTCGCCCATCTGTCCCAGATAATATTACTAACTAGAGAGTATTCTACCATGATCAAGATATTTTGAATTTCTTAACTTCTGAGAAAACATATGATGAACAAATTATTGATGAAGACGATCATGATCTGCAAATTACTTCAAAAAATAATGAAAATCTGATTCTTAAATTTGTTGTTAAACTTGAGGATCTTTATGATATTAAAGATAGATTCAAGAAAGTTACTAATGCTAAACTTCAAAGTTCAACTTTGAAGTTTGAATTAGTGAATCTTGGCTCTGATTCTAAACCTCAGAATGTTAATCTAGGTCTTAATTTAACTCCAGAAGAAAGATCTGCTTTTATTAAACTTCTGAGTAAATATAAAAATGTCTTCGCTTGGAGTTATGAGGACTTAAAGACTTATGATACTTCTGTAATTCAACACACGATTCCAATGCTATCTAATGTTAAGCCTGTTCAACAGAAGTTAAGAAAGATTCATCCAAATCTTGAGGATCAAATTAAAACAGAACTAAACAAACTTTTGAAAGCCAAAATCATTTTTCCTGTAAGGCATTCCAATTGGGTTTCCAACATGGTACCTGTCAGGAAGAAAAATGGCGATATTAGAATCTGTATTGATTTTAGAAATTTAAACAAGGCATGTCAAAAAGACAATTTCCCATTTCCAACCATGGAGCAAATACTCCAAAAGGTAGCTGGTTCTGAACTCATGTCTTTCCTTGATGGATTTTCAGGCTATAATCAAATTTTAGTACATCCAGATGATAGGTTGAAAACCACTTTCATAACCAAATGGGGAACCTATGCTTATCATAAAATGCCTTTTGGTTTAGTAAATGCAGGAGCTACTTTCCAAAGAGCCATGAACATAGCATTTAAGGGTTTGATTAATAGATCAATTGTTATTTATATTGATGACATAATAGTTTATTCAAAGAAAAGATCCAATCATCTACATGGTCTGAAACAAATATTTGAAAGATGTAGAAGGTTTGGTATTTCTTTAAACCCAAATAAATCCTTCTTTGCCCTCGATGAAGGAAAAATATTAGGGTTTGTTGTGTCAAAAGATGGTATATATATCGATCCTGACAGAGTTAAAGAAATTTCTGATATTTCTTTACCTCATAATAAAAATTCCATGCAATCATTTTTAGGACAGATTAATTTTGTAAAAAGATTCATTCCAGATTTTTCTCAAATTGTTTTACCTATGCAGAATATGATTAAGAAAAATTTAGCATTCAAATGGGGATATAAAGAAAAAGTAGCCTTTGATGCGATCAAGAAGGAAATCATTGATGCACCTGCATTGAATACTCCTAATTTTTCTAAAGATTTTATTCTGTATACTTTGGCAACCAAAACATCCTATGCTGCTATTTTAACACAGCTCAATGATCAAAAAATTGAAGCACCGATTTCTTTCTTCGGCTCGAATATGCAAGGAGTTGAGCTGAATTATTCCGATGTAGAAAAACAAGCCTTCGTTGTACTTATGTCAATCAAACATTTTAGGCCTTTTCTCTTAAAAACACACACAAAAGTAATTGTCTCATTTTCTGCAGTAAGACAATTATTATTTCAAAGAGAAGTAGGAGAAAAAAGGGCTAATTGGGTGACAGCTTTGCAAGAATATGATATTGATATTAAACCAGCAAAGATTGTTAGAGGTCAAGGTTTTTTGCAGATTATTAGCAGGAGCTCATAACATACCAGAAAATCAAGACCTAGAAATGTTGTTTAAGTAAGTCAGATAAGTATTACAGATTTTGAATCTCAGTATGCTAATCTGATATTTTACTTGAAAAATGGGTATGATCCTTCTAATCTTAGCTATAAGAATCAACGTGCTTTAATATTTAAGGCTACTAAATATGAAATCATTGATGATGTGTTATTCAGAAATAATTATGATTCAATCCTATTAAGATGTCTTGAAAAGACTGAAGCAAAAAAGGCATTGCAGGAATTACATATGGACCAGTAGGAGGTCATTTTGGAGGTGATACCACAGCTCAAAAAATCATCCATGCTGGATATTATTGGCCTACCCTTTTCAAAGATACACATGATTATGTGAGGAAGTGCAAGATTTTCCAAACTGCTAGTGGAAGACAAAGGAAACTAACTTTTCCTTTGCAGCCAGTAAACATTGAGCAACCATTTAAGCAATGGGGGATTGATATTATTGGTGAGATAGTACCTCATTCTTCCAAATAGCACAAATACATCCTCACAGAAACAGATTACTTCACAAAGTGGGTAGAAGCAATTCCTCTAAAGGAAGCCAACTCTGATGCAATTATTGATTTCCGATCAATTCATCATTACCAAGTTTGGTGTACCTAACGCTCTGGTCTTCGACAATGCATCTTATTTTTCTGGTAATAGTATAGTATAATTTGCAATTAAAAGAGGTTTTAAATTGAAATATTCAGCGAATTATTATCCACAAGGTAATGGTTTAGCTGAATCCACCAACAAAAATCTCATCAAAATCATTAAAAGGACCATGGATCAAAATCAAAATAATTGGCACAAGTCTTTAATATTTGCATTATGGGTTGATCGTATTACTTTTAAAGCTTCTGTAGGAACTTCACCTTTCAATTTAGTTTATGGTAAAGAAGCTGTGATACCATCAAATCTAGCTCTTCCATCATTAGCCCTAGTACAATTCATTGAAGAAAATCCTTCCTCATCCATGCAGTTGAGATTTGATCAAATCCTTAAATTAGAAGAAGATAGAGAAAAAAAAAAATATTTATGAAAAACATCAACAGCTTGTAAAATATTCTTTTGATTCAAGTTCCACTGGCTCAATTTTTTTTTCAATTGGTGATCTTGTTCTGAAATGGGATAAAGCACATGAAGAAAAAGGTAAGCATACCAAATTTCAAAAAATGTGGCTTGGACCATTTCAGATTGCTGAAAGATAGACTCATATACATTCATACTTCAAGATTTAACAGGAAAGAGAGAATCTCTTCCTGTAAATGGGCTTGTCTTAAAGAAATTATTTTCATAAGGAGGTAACCCCTTCTTACTTGTACATATTCCTTTCTCCAATTTTTATTATATTTTTTGTAAATAAAGGTTGTTAATAGTCTTTGATTGAATTTTAACTATTAGAAAATTGTCTTGGAAAGAATATTATAAATACTTATTGTGTGTAAATAAGAATTTTTAGGGAAATTATTACAATTTTGGATAATTTAAAATAAAATGTTAAACTTTGAAATTTTGTTCAAAACATTTGCATAATCTTTTGAAACCTTGAGGAAAATGTAAATCATTATAAGTTTATTAAGCAGAGAAAGGTTATCTTTAAAAAGTAAATACTTTTTCAAGCTTTAGCAAACAAAAAACTCTGAAAATTGTCATCCATTTATTCTTAAGGATACAACTATTTCACCCCATCCATTTTGGTTGTGATTTTTTAGAATGTAATTCTAAGAAATTATATGACAAAATTTAGGAGATAAGAGGTCTCATCACGAGCCTACTTACCATGATCATAAGAAATAATACCAAAACAGAGTAATGGCTTATAAAAGTAAGACAAGGGGTCTCATCACGAGCCAGCTTGTTCAGTTTAATTACAACTAGTGAATGGCATTGTTACTAACTGGCTACCAAACCAGAAAAATGACTCTTAAATTAAAAAAATAAATAAAAGACAAAAGACATGAGATAATATGTCTTATGAATTTTTTTTTAAAGAGTCATAATCTTATTTGGATGGGATAATGAATGGTTGATGGTTAAAAGGTAACCCTATCGAGATTATGAACGTTTGCTGGTAGCAGAGGCAATGCCTATGAAAATAAAGTATATTACAAAAGCTAAACTTGAAGAAATCCACTTACTTTATTATTATCAACCAATCAAAGCTTGAGATAACCCAAAAATGTTTTTATCTTTGAGGAATTAGAAAGAGATTGTAAGATATTTTTATTTCTTTTTCATAGTTAGATTTTATTTGAATTGTCCTAAGATAGTTTTCATTATCTTTAGAAATTTTTACTTACTAGAAATATAGTGTTCATTTTATTTTTTCAGAATTAAATGTTTCTTCGAGTGAATCGCCAATTTTTGTACTATACAACAACCCTCCCCATTTCTAAATTTTTAGAATTAATTTCATTTAGAAATAGGTCCCCTTTTTATCTTTCTTTCTAGATAGAAATAAAAGATTTAGAAACAATCCGATCATTTTTATTAAAATAAAAGGTTCATTGGTAAAAGGACATATTCCATATTTTTATTTACAAGTGTGTATAAACAAATACAACCTTAAAAAAACTTTCCGATCCAATGAGATACAAATCTTTTATCATATCAAAATATTACATAAAGTTTTTATATTTAACAATATTTGATGTGTACAGTAATCGCAAATCAGAAAATTGGAGAAATCTTTAAGTTCTATTTTCACTTTGTGAAACTCCAATGCGATGGAACTCAATCACAATCGCAAATCGGATAAGCTTTAAAGTGTTATATTTGTTTTACATACTTCCGATGCGATGTGATTCATCGCAATCGCATTTTGGAGAGTTAAACATTATATTCATTTGATTGAAAGACTTCGACTCGGCGGACCCCACCTCATCGCAATCGGATTATCGGAGAAACTCTTTAACGATTCATTCCATTTGAAAATCCCTGATGCGATCTTCGCAATCGGAATTCGGCATAAATCATATTATGTTATTTCATTTACCTTTAAGGATTCGCGATGTGAATACATCTTAATATTCATATATTATTTATTCATCACATCCCCAGGATTTAAAAGGTAATATTTTTACACTTATTTCAAAATATGCCGATCTCTGATTGTACGTTTACCATTTATTGAAAATAAAAAAAATAATAACGATTTATCTTGTTTTGAATGCGTGAATGTGACTCCCTAGAGGACATTTAAGTTTTAACCACGGAGATAATAAATGAAAATCAACGAATAAATCATTTTGTATAGTTGTTTTCATTATTGCATTTTCACCTTGGCTGAAAGCTTTTCTTTGTTGCAGAATAATAGAACGTCCAACTCTTTTATTCGCAGAACGAGGGAAACATTTCCTGATACCGAAATGTTGAAAATATCCAAGAAATCAAAAGCTACCATCGTTGCAAAATCTCCTATGTTTACCATGCCGCCTAAGGAGAAACCAGCAAAGCTTAAGTTGGTTACAAATACCTCATGCCAGGGACTTGGTAAGATGACATGGGAAAACGTCTATAACTTGCTTGAAAAGGAAAACCCTAAAGTTTTTGAAGCCAAAGCTACAGTTCCTGATGAAAACGACTCAGACTTTGATTCTGAGAATCTTCTTAGTGCATTAGCAAACTCATTTCTACATCGAATTGCAGCTCGAGCAACCATTTGTCCTCAATTGGAGATTGGTTCGGAGAAAAAAAGTTCACATATATCAGAATCTTTGGAATTATTGTAGAACCACACATTCTTCCTTTGTATGTTCCAGAAAAACTGTTAGCACAGGAAATTTCTTATCAGCTGACAGTAGAAGGCATGTCTAGGACTTTGAAGAACAGCAAGAAGCTTATGTGGCCTACTTTTCTTTTTAAATGTGGTTACTATACTCTTAATAATTTTGTTCATGCTGAAAAAGAAGTTCGTAAGCTAACCAATCTCAAGCTTTCAACAATCCCAGAGAGGCAATATGATCCAAGGAAGGTGGCATATGATTTTACTACTTCTGTTTCAATTGCTCGGTTCGAACATGAACCAGATATATTTGATGATTTATTTGTTTCTGTAGATAAATTGTCCCAAGTTTTTTATTTGGCCAAGTCCAAATTTCAGGCCGAAGAAATGAATAAATTTTTGTTATTTAGAAGTCAGAGGTTACTCAAAGTTCCTCTGGATTAGTTGAGAGTTCCTATACAGGAGAATGAATCATAACAGAAGGAAACAGAGAATACATCTGGAAAAAAAGTAACAGGAATTAATCTTGTTTTACAAAAGGAAGATATTAGCAGCAAAGTTAATACTGAAAAGAAAGAAACAACTGCTAAACTTGATGTACAGTAGTCTTCAGCCCAGATAGGAAAAGAAAGCACAGTTACTAATGCCAATGTGCATACTGAAAATGGAGGCACAAACAGTAAGAAAACTGAACAGGCACCAAAAGGAGATATAAACAATAATCCAGATTCTCAACTTGGAAGAGAGGAAGCTACTAAAGAGGTAGTTGAATTTGCTAAACTTATAGTTTCTCCTCATTTGCTGAGCCAATATGAACAATTTTCCCAGCAAATAGGACAACAGAATAATCCCCAAGTTAATGATCTGAAAGACCAGGATATAGAAATTATTCCTGAAAATCCCACAGGTGAAATCATGTTGAAGATAGAAGAAATCCCTCCTCTGGATATATTTTACAGTCTTAAGCATAGGGCTATTGTGAAAAAACAAAGGAAAAGGAGGAGAACTGATCAAGATGCACTTTCGACATCACAGGTGGAGTTTATGAATATTGTTTATAAAAATGCTGAGGTGAATCCATCTGAGGATCTCACCAAATTATCCCAATATGCAGGTGCCTATAGTGCTGCAACTATAGAAAAGGCCTCTGAAGTCATGCAATTAATGAAACAAAAGGATTTGCAAATAACTATGTTGGAAGAACAAGTTACAGAGAACCAACAGAAGATTATTCAGTTAGAACAGCAATTGAACGATGGAGAACTCAAATCCAAACAGTTAGAAGAGCATCTTGCTGCTGAAAAGAAAAATATCGATCAACAGAATTTAGAAAAGCAACAACAGCTAAATCAAGAGATAGAAAAATTACAAGCTCTTCTGCAAAATGAGAAGACTTCAAAGATTGAGCAAGAGAAGATGTTTCAATCCAAATTAGACAAGTTTAAGAATTATCCTAATTTGGATCAATTCAAAAATGAAGCCCTGGAGACAAACAAGTTATTGTCTCAACAATCAAATGAATTATGTCTAAAGGTTGCAGAAGCAGAATCCTTATGTGAAATTACATATTCCTTAGTAGATGAAGGAGTCAATCTTAAGATTGAATTTGATGAAGCTGATGAAAATATCTCTGAATTTCTTTTATGGAAAGACTCAGAATCGGGAAGAAAATCAAATCTTCCTAGGATTATGGAGAGACATAAGGAAATTATTTTTGCAGAATGGGAACAACGTTTAATCAAAGAAGAAGGAGCAACATCCAGAGCTAAAAGTATGGTGAAAAATGTAACACAATTGGTAAATGATAGCCTGTATGCAATCAATTTGATTTCAGATTGTACCCCTGGCCAATTACCTAGGGTAAAAGAAACTGATTATAGATGGAAACAAGAAATAATCAATAAAAATCAGCAAATTGGCCAACTACAAGGAATATCATGGGATACGATGTGGACTTACCTTATCAAGCCTCATAGTCAGCGAACAACAATAAAATTTCTTTCAAATGCTATCAATTGCATCATTCCTGAATTCTATGATGCCACATATATAGGGCAGTTGCACTCAGAGCTTAGTCATCCAGAGGAAGTGAAGGAAATGCTCAAAATCTGCCACCTGGGCACATCAAACGCAACAGATAATCAATGAATCGGTTCACCACAAGATCGCATTTCTGTTTCTAGATTTTTTTTTTATATATATATATAGATTGTAGGAATAGTTTTAGTTATTTTGTTTTTTTAAGTACCTATTTAAACCCCTTTCATGCATTTAGAAAGGGGTCCTGAATTTGTAATATTTTGTCTTAGAGATTACATTTCTGTACTCCATTGACTCTTATATTTTTATAAAGGATCACATATGGTGATTCTGTGCGAAATTGCCTTTAAGAATTGCATTTCTATATCTTGGTGTCGATTTTACATTTGAAGTTGCTGGATTTGGATATCGGATTGCATTGGAAAGTATCAAGATGGATATGGTATTTCTATCTATTCGTTGTTAGTTTTCTTATGTTATGTGATATTCTCTTTTAAATTGCTATCATTTATGTATACTCATTTTACAATATTTCTTTATACATATCATTTCTGAGTGTGTAGAAATATTTATCTTTTACAGTATATAAAAATGATATATAATGATGAATGCAATATGTTATTACAACTCTGTTTAATTTCTTAAACAGAGTTATCTTTATTGTGTTACTGCATATTTCAATTAAGCTATAATACATTTTCATGGTTATTGATTAATTGAAACAATTTAAAGTTGTATTCACATTTGATGCCCGGGTTAGTTTTAGAATTGTTTTATCAGTTTTAAATTAGATTAGATAGTTTTATTTCAGTCGTTTAGTCCCATTTTCCCTTCATCCATTCATTCCATTACCAACCCATTTAAATTACTAGGAAACTGGTCCTATCAATCCACTCGGAGCCACCACACCAAACGAAAAAGGAGTTGTCCTAAGGTCCCAACCGGGTGGTTATCCCCCAATGTTTGAAGCAACGATTTTCGAGGCTTCAACACCCCTATAACCCTCAGTTTCAATTTTTGGCAATGTTGGAATTACTGGACGTGTAAAGGCTCACAAATGACCTAATATTACATTCACCGCATTGGCCTCTAGTTCCAACCAAAATTCCTAGAGACTATCCTAAATTTGAAGGAAAGGTTGGCGAAGACCCCCAAGCACTTGTTATGACCTACCACTGTTGGTGTTCCTCTAACTCTTGGGTTAACAATTCCATCTGACTGCTTCTTTTCCAGCGTACTTGGTGAGCCTTGCTATTGCACCAAGAGTGTTGCAACTCCCATGGGTTGCCCTACTTTACTTTATCAAACCGGGTTCGTAAAAACTTGGAGGTGACAGTGCTATATGCACAACGGATGCATTCTTTTCATGTCATCCTCTTCTGCTTTACGAAAGGGTGCTATTCCTTAAAATATGATAAAAACTGAAAAGTAAATTTCTGGAAGGATATGATATAAAGGAAAATACTTAATTTGCAGAAAGGAAATGATGGAAATTAAACTAATTTAATGTGCAGAAAGGAAATGGCAAAAAGAAACTAAATTTAATTACTGAAAAGAAATGACAAGAAATAAACTAAACTAAATTGTTGGAAATAAATGGAAGAAAGGAAACTAATTCTAAACCACACTTAGCTTGGCCAAAGGGCTAAATGCACTCTACTTATCCTATGGTCTTTCTACCATGCTTCTATCCATGCAGCTAAGTTATCCATGACTTAATTGTAATTGAAAAGTGTTGATTTGCAGCTTGGAGGACAAAAAAGGGCTAAAGAGGCTAATGGAGGGCTTAACAGAGGAAATAAGGCTTGGAAGTGGAAAGAGGGGTTTAAACCTGATTAAAAATTTATTATAGCACAAAAATGCTTCAGAGTTGAATAATTTGAAAAGTTTGATGGTGGAGATGCGATGGAGAAAATGTTGCGAAGAGCGACGGGCTAAAATTTTCGATGTGTGAAATGCGATGGGAAAGAACTGCGAAATGCGAAAAGGAAAGAATTGTGAAATGCGATATGCGAAAAGGGAAATTTTTTTGATTTGTGATATGCGATATCGCAATATCGCTATCGGAAAAAAGAGCCACAGGTCTTAAAATAAAAGGGAAAAGGTTGTGAAATGCGATTTTCGATGGGTGACGTGGTTATGGGACCGGTGGCAGAGGGCGATCGCAATATCGAAATCGGCAGATAGGAGCGGAAGTCTTAAAATAAAAGGGGAAAAGTTGTGATGATTGATTTGTGATGTGGTAAAAGTTGCGAAGTGCGAAGTGCGATATCGCAATCTGTTGACGGGAAAATTTGTCCGGCCAACAGTAGGGGATCTCCCCGGTAGAAAGTCCCAATTAGACCTTGAACCGTTTGGAGTAGGGATCCCGTCCGGGGTGTGGGTCCGGCTACCACTTAAGACGACTTCCCTCCGGTCTCAAAAGAACCTGTTTGAACCTGCGGACATACACTTATTCACATGATACAGAATACAAGATTGATGTATTAAACACGAATCAAACACTATGCATAGCAAGATTATAGATAAAGCACGTACACCTCAAGAGATGTCATTAGCGACACATCTTTTGGGGGTAATGCTTATAAGGTAGTCTGATCACAAAAAGAAATAGTTCTTAATGATAAGATACCTCTTTACTTCCTGAAAGATAAAACGAAATGCTAACAAAATAGTTCATTAACAGTCATTAATAGAACAGATGACAAGATGAACATCATTGATACAACACAGATAGCCATGACACATAAATGATGACATGAAGAGTGCAGCTTCATTAATCATAGGATGTTCTGAAACTGTACAAGGAATACACACAGTGTTCGCACAGCAAAACACATCATAACCATAGGGTGTTTTAACAAGAATCTATATTCATATGCTCAAGTGTATAATCTTTCAATACAATGCCATGTAGCTCTTGAGTTTCCAAAAAAGAAAAGCCCCTAATGATGGAATGTGATGAAGGGCGTTCATGGAGTCGATACCACTGATTAGGTGGTTATACGCAGATACTACTTTGTCCAGATCTTTGGACAGCTTGTCTTTGGATTGCATACTCATCCGAATCTGTACTTTGGTTTCTTGCGTATGACTCCAATCCTTCCGAGGCACGTGTTCGGGAGCTTGCTGATACTGGGTTGTCCAATTCATCATTTTGTCCAAGGCTGCCGAGGCTTCCTTGAGCTGTTCTTGTTTCTGCTTGGTTTCTTCCCGTGCCTCTGCCAACGGGGCCACTGTTTGTTTCAGGGTGAACATTTCCTGGTATACTTGCCTCATTGTCATCTCCAACACATCACATTCCTTCCTGACCACCAGTGGGACTTCATTCACTTGAGCGGGCCTACCCTGGAGCTGGAGCATCTCATTTTCTAGCCTTGATTTTTCCTGCTCTGCCGCTTTTAGCCGGTTCTGTAAGGAAATAATTTCTCTGCTCATCCTTGTGACATTTTCTTCTGTGGCTGCGGCAAAAGCGGTGCCTGTTGATGCTATCATAACCGGATTTGTCCTTGTGTCTAGGACAATGTCCTTTCCGGTGGAGACTGTGGAGATGGCAGGGTAGCCTGACGTCAAGGATTTCCTCTTCTCTTGCCGTATCTTGAAAGAGAATTGGTCAAAGGTTAATCTGGTCAAGTCGAAGACTTCTTCTTCTTGCTCCCCTAGAAAGTCATCAACACTGAGGGCACTTCCCGCGCCACCTGCGGGAATATTCAGGGGAGATAGATCAATGTCATCTATGAGCTCGTCCTCTACATCCTGTGTTTGACCTTTCTCTTTCTCCTTTTGCCGGCGCTCTGCCTCCGCCTTGTCATGTTCTTCTTTCTTCCGGCGTTCGGCCTCTGCCTCTGCTTCCTTTTCCTGTTTCCTCTTCCTCTCTGCCGCGGCGGCCTGTTCTGCCTTTTTCTGTCGCTCGACCTTATCGAGTTCCTCTTTCAGTGCCTTTTCTGCTGCCGCCTGTGCCTCCTTTTCCTGTCTTTCTTTCTCCTCTTCCTTTTTCTTTTTCCGTTCCGTTCTGGACTCTTTCTTGCGTTTCTCTTCCTCTTCCTTTTTCTTCTTCTCTTCTTCGAATTGGGCCTGGGCTTCTGTTTCCCTTTGCTGATCTGCAGTGTCAGGTCCCGTACTGGTCTGTGTTCTTTTATCTTTGGAGGAGGAAGAACCTCCAATGTTCTGATGCTCTTCTCCTTCTCGGTCAGGGTCGATTCCTGGCGCGAGATGCCGATTTGCGTTATACCAATTTCTTCTCTCATCCTCATCCGGGCGCTCGACGTGTTGATAACTCCATCTGAAATTGGCCCTTTTACAATGTTCAGGAACTATCCTGACTGGATCGTAAGTTCGGGAGTCCAGATTTCTGAAGTGATAGCTTTTCACCTCTTCCCCTTCACGCACTACTTCTCTGGAATCTTTGACCGTATAGGCACCAATGGTGAGAGGTAGAGCAGGCCAAGGTTTCTTCTTCCCTTTGGTAAGGACGTTAGAGAAGCCCAAGGTCATTTGGAAACACACCTCCTGTATGAGCACCTTGTTAGTAACAAACTTAGGTAGAGCGTGTGGTGCTTTAAACGAGCCAAATACTCGGATGATTGTGGATTCGGCGAATGGGAACCAGTGTGCCACCTGACCCAGTGTTTCCATTGCTCGCCAAGACATGCAGGGGGAGTCCTGACCAAATAGTTTCCCGTAGAGGGCGGGAATGAATATGTGAGAGATTTGTTCGATGTCCGACTTGTACCTGGATTCCCAAAATACCCTGGTCTGTAAGTGTATTGCCTGGGTCTGTTCGGGGTCCCAATTATGTGGCCATCCCTCAACATGCATCTGGGCACAGACAGCATCTAACAGATACGAAGCCATGTAGAATTCTGATGGCGCTCCCTCATCTTGGGCTAAAGCTGAGGCCAAATTTGTGTGCATGGAGCCCATTAATATTCCTGCCCAATTGAAACGAGTGCCGTGGACTGTTACGTGTTCCATGATGGTTGCCCATGTTCCGTTGAAGGTGGTGGCGTCCAAGCGCCCATATATCCTGCACAGCATGGCGGCAACTAGCTTATAAACCTTCCTCAGACTGGCCACCGGGTACTCCTGGTCCTTTTTTATCTTAAATTTGTCTGGTTCTGCCCACCATCTTCTGATCGTGTCAACCATCGGCATTTCATTTGCAGCAAACCATCTTGGGGTGAAATTCACCTCTGCTTTGGGTAGCGAGTAGTAGACCTGTGCTCTTGAACTCTCCAATGTTGCGAAAGCTTTCCCTACACTATCTCGGATTGTGAAGCTTTTCGGATCAGTCTTCTGTATGATCCAGTCCAACACCTCTGGGCACGGAAAGATGGCAGGATGCGACCCGACTAGGTGTAATCTGGACCTTTTTACTTTCAGGTATATTTCACGGTCCGGGAGATCTTCTGGGAACTCTTCTTCTAGCATGGCGAACTCACGGTATACTTCATACCATCTAAGGCTATCCTCCTTTGCGAAGGTGCAAAGGGTGTCTCTGTATATTGGCGGCGGAGATATTTGTATGTCTGCGTCTGATTCTTCCTCCACCACCTGCCTACTTCTCCTTCGGGATACCCGGGGTGCCATATTGCTAGAGTCGGACGGGACCGGTACTATGTCTGCTCTGAATTCACCTGCTGCATTTAGAACAGAATCACAGGATAAGAAAGACATGATGATAATGGCTAAATAGAGTCTGAACATGCAAAGATAATTTACTGTTCTCTGGGAGTCGCTGGGTCGCTGATCCAAAAAAGGACTCACCCGCGACCTCGCGACCTTGCGACTAGGTCGCAGGGTCGCAGAGTCGCTGAGTGGGACTTTTGCGACCTTGCGACCTTGCGACCTGGTCGCTAGGTCGCAGGTCGCACTTGCGTTTTGCGCGCGCGCGACCCTGCGGCTAAGTGTTTACTAACGGGAAAAATCCGCGGTCTGAAAGGTCCAGAATTTACCATAAGGCACAGCCATGAGGATTTAGGCAAGAGGCGGGTGACCTTGGGGCTTGGGGGAAACAACACGACGATGAAAATCTAAAGAAAAACCCACATCCTTGCCGGTAAATAAATAAGACCGTGGGGAGGCTCAATAATGGCAAGAAATGCTTAAGAGGGAAACAAAGGGAGGAAAAGGCAACTTACCCGGAAGAAAACGCGCCAGTCGACCTGTCAGAGAAATTTCGCGGTTTTCGCTGAGAGTCACAAATGCGACCTAGCGACCCGACCTTATATAAAAAGGTCGCACGTGCGGACATTAAATGAGGTCGCAAGTTTTAAGTTTGCGACCTTGCGACCTTCAGGTCGCTAGGTCGCAAAGGTCGCTGAGTCGCTGATTTCTATAAAACTTCATTTTGCGACCTTGCGACCTTGCGACCTCAAGGTCGCTAGGTCGCAAGGTCGCAAGTTTATAAAATGCTGACTCTTGCGACCTGGCGATCTGTGCGACCTTAAGGTCGCAGAGTCGCATAGGTCGCATGGGTCGCAAATAATGTGTATGGGACTTAGCGACTTGCCTTTAGAACTTCACTTGGATTTTTTCCTTCTTTAGTTTTTAAGGGGGGCTCCAAAAAATGTTGAAGTGTGTGTTATGATTTTATGTAATTTTTGGAGGGTGTTGTAGGAGCTACAACAAATGGCGATTCACTGGATGAATTCAGAGTCTCTGCTGATGAAGGGTCGATGAGGGAGGGGGGAGGGGTCTAACACTTGCTTGTTCTTTTACCTCAGAGTTTACACTTTCCTCCCTTTGCCATCCCGCTTAGTCGCCTGCCCTTTTGGCTTGTTGGGTGCAGATCAACCGAATTTTAATTCCTCACGCTTCCAGGATCGAGAGGGTCGGGGAAACCTTAGGCCACTGCAGGGTCCGGTACAATTATTTCGTCCTCACGGTGTTGCTCCGCTGCCAGCGAACCTCTCGGCTCCGGCGGAGTCACTGCCTAAGGAGTCGTGAACGTTGCTCCGCTGCCAGCGAGCCTGGTCAGTACCCCGGCGGAGTCGTTACAACACCTCTCTGCGCAGGAAGCCTTTCTCAATCCTTTACCCTTTATTCATTTGCAATTGCACTTATTTGAGAATGTGCCTGTGGCACTTATTTAGATGGGCATATTTTTCCTGGGCGGATGAGGGATCCCGACTTATTTTGCTTGCAGAGAGGTTGCTCCTGGTCTCGTATGAGGACTCGGGTTTTTCCCGGATGACCTGCACTTCCCTTGAGTTAGCCCTGTTCCCTCACGATCCGGTTGCTGCTATGCAAGACCTTTTCTGCCTGCACCCTTTTAAGCCGCTAGGTGGTTCCTTATGCTTGAAGGCTCTAGTAAGACCGTGTATCATCCTTAGGTGCCCATTACAAGCGAGTTTCGACCGCTCCGTGTTTTGCGGGAAGGGCCTTTCATCAGCACAGAACCTCTTCAAGGAGTGAGCCGGTTGCGGGCAGCTTAGACAAGGTTTTTCTTTGAAGAGTTTAGAGAAAGGTTTATTTCTTCCTTTATTATTATTATTTTTTTTTATTTTTTTTTAACATGTAAAAAGGGGTTTAAGTAAAATAGTGTTTGAGATCATGCCCGTTTACCGGGAGGACCTCGACTCTTCCTTCCAGAGTCTGCAAACGGAAGGTATGGGAACCTACCTTTTCTTTAACCTGAAAGGGACCTATCCATAGTGCTTGAAACTTGGCATGTTTTCCTTTTTCTTCGTGTGCTTTATCCCATTTTAGGACAAGGTCTCCTACTTCAAATTTTTTATCTCCTGCAGATTTTTTATCGAACCATTTCTTGATCCGACTCTGGTGTATGGCGAATTTCTCCAGGGTTTTCTGCCTTTCCTCTTCTAGTTTCAGCAGGGTGTCAATGCGGGTTTGCAAGGCGGGGCAGGGGGTACCGTGGCACTCTTGAGACAACTGCAGAGCGGGAAGAGACAAATTGGGAGGGAGGATAGCTTCTTTTCCGTATACGAGAAAAAATGGTGAGGTGCCTATTGATGACTTAGGGGTAGCGCGATCAGCCCAAAGTGCGTTTTGGAGAGCATTATGCCAGTTTCGTTGGTGAGACAGAAGGGTCTTTTTGATGATGCGGATCAGATTTTTATTGGTTGATTCCGCTAGACCATTTCCTTGGGGATAGTACTTTGCAGAGTGTTTGAGGACGATGCCATTTTCTAATGCAAAATCATATAATTTAAAATATGAGAAATACGTTGCATTATAAAACACCAAGGAGGTTGGAACGCCAAACCTAGTCATGATGGAGTGAGTGACAAATTGCATTACCTCCTGATCGTTGACTTGGCGTAATGGTACCGCTTCAACCCACCTGGTGAAATAATCAGTGGCCGTCAGAATGTACCTATGTTGCTTAGAAGAGTGGGGTAAGATCTCACCAATGACGTCCATAACCCATTGTTGAAAAGGCTCTTCTACTGCTACTGACAATAAAGGAGCGGCCGGACGTGCCTCTCGGCTTGCAAATTTCTGGCATTGAATGCATTTCCGGACATATGCGTGGGCATCTCTGAAAAGGGTTGGCCAATAATAACCTGCACGCATAATTTTATGAGCAGTGGTATCCCCGGCGAAATGGCCTCCTGCTGGTCCGTCATGTAGCTCGGTTAAAATTTTCTGAGCCTCATCATGTTCTAGGCAGCGTAACATTACTCCGTTGGAATGTTTCCTGAAAAGCTTCCCTTGGATCAAACAGTAAGACGCGGCTTTGAGTCTGATTGCGCGTTTCTGCTGGGCGTCTAGATTTGGGTCTAATACACCGTGTGCCAAATATCCCGAGATATCCGAGTACCAAGACGGGTTCCTTTCCTGAGGCATGACGTCGGTTTGGTACATATCAATTTCTTGCTCCCAATTATCTTCTTCATTTTTTTGGGAACCTGCGGCCTCTGCAGCCATTTGACATAAACCTTGTCCTTTGACTGTGTGTGCCGGCTTAAAATCTAAGTCGTATTCTTGCATACACGCTGTTATCACTCAGGTTTTCCTAGAAGTTGCTTAAGAGGAAAGTATACCCGAGGTAACCACAAACCAACCTTTTAGATGCAGAATCTAGCCAATCTGCATCCAGAGAGGGCTCTCTCTTTATGATTTATCTTTGTTCTTAAAGGTTTTAGGCTAGTTATAAATTCAAAGTTTGTTTTGGGAAATTGGTGGAATCCACAAACTAAGGGCAAGGCTGAGAGATTTCAGTCCATTGGGCTATGGAGTCAAAGGATGGCTTTACTGGATTTCTATTCTACGCACAAGATGGTATTACAGGGCAAGATAGCTAGACAGAGAACAATCCTTAAAATTTAAAGTGGGTGGGATGATCTTGAAGGGATGAAAGGCAACTAAGAATCTTTCACCATGTTCAGAGGAAGAAGTGAATTGACTACAAACAAAGAGCAATAAAGGATTCCTTATTATAGCAATCAACAGTGCTTAAATTAGCGAAGCAGGAGCATTTAAGAATTCATGCTTATAGCTAATTTAGAAGAAAACATTTAGGAACAATCACATTTGAAAACAGAGTACAATTAAGCAAATTCTGTTTCAATCCTTTATGTAAATTATTCAGGAATGGATATGATGGTATTAAAAACTAATATAAAATTTCAGACAAAAGGTAGAAACACTTATTGAACTGTAGTCCAACACATGAATCCTGCAACAAGTCCAGTGCTTCAAATCGTCATCCAGTAAGCCACGAATAAATATCTCCAAAATGCTTTTATTCCGAAAATCTCAATGTTACAGCAGAGTAATAGAATCCACCCCAAATGCTTCCAAGAGTGGAGTATTTATACAAATTCTAAACTTAAAATATCTTGAAACAAATATCAAAATTGGTTCACAAATCTCTCCAACTATTTTACATAAATAGAACTTAATTAAAGGACACTCAAACTAATGCATCTATTTGGCACTATTTTTTATGGATAGGTGATGACAAAGAGGAGAATTCGAATTTTATCCAACTCTTAGTTGATGATGAGGCATCCCAGTCACTAACTGCTTCCTTTTTTTGTGAATTCTGCTCCAACAATTCTGCTAACTTGGGGTCCAATGATACCTTTTTATTTCTCAATCCGTAATAGATATGTAAAAAGTGAAAGAGGTTATTGTAGATACATATGTTGGCGAGATAAACCTCTTTCACTTTCCTAAAATTTCTCTCCAGCTGTGCGAAATAGGCTCTGCAAAAAGATGTGTAAAACAGAGTTTTACAGAGTCTGAAAAATAACCTCTAAAGATGTGCATGTATCTCTCAGTATAAAATCAAGTTCCAAAAACGGAGATAGGTTTTTGTAGATGGGTCTCTTGGGAACAAAAACATCTTTAAGTTTTGTAAGATGTGTTTCTTATTGGCCACAATATGCTCTGCAAAAGAATGACTTAACAGGAATTTTCTGCGAAACGTGCTTTCCAACATTGTTTAATATTTCCAAAACCATAATAGCTGTTAGAAAAGTGAGAGAGGTTTTTGTAGATGGTACTCTTAAGAAAATAAAACTCCTTCAGTTTTGAAAAATTCATCTTATATTGATCACAATAGTGTCTGCAAAACAATGACTAAAACATGCAATTTCTGCAAAAATGTTCCTTTTTGTTGTGTTTTTCATCTTTTTACTTTCTTGCTCTTTTGACTGTTTTACTTTCACTTTAGACAAACTTCAATTTTGGTGAAAGTAATTTCATTTATTTTTACCATTTTACTGCCTCTGTAACTTCATTTTACTGTTTACCTTTGACTGTTCTGTAACTTCATTTTTACTGTTTACCTTTGACTGCTCTGTAACTTCATTTTTACTGTTTACCTTTGACTGCTCTGTAACTTTGTTTTGAATTTTCACTCTGACTTTTACCTGATACACTTTATCCACTGATACTCTTTGATTTTGATACGCTTTGACTTGGGGATAAAACTACTTTCTGATTTGGATCATAATTGGCATGATAGCAGTGGATAATTTCTGGGAAAATAAGGACTGAGGGGATGAGATATCTCGGGAAATTGGATTCCCACAACCCTATAAGATCTTGCCCCTTTGAGTATTCGTCTCTACAGCGACAATAGCTCAATAGGGGAGTTTCATCATAAGCCAGGTCTTTTATTTGGAAATCTTCATCTATCAGAGGTAAATAGTCCAAATCATGGTGAGGAGCATTTAACGGAGTGATATTAAGAGCTGTCGGGGCCTCCATTTTGGTTCTTGTGGATTCAAAATGGAGGTTTTTGGTTTTCTTCCCGGGCCGGGCGGTATTCTTGAAATGAATGAAATTGGAACAATTTGCAGGTTCAGGGAGCAATTTCACTGGTTTAAAATCTCCAGGGAGGACTCAGTGATGATTTTTAACCACTTTTTTAGCGAAAAAACAAAGGAAACTGAGTTTTACTTGCAGTCGGGCGTAAAGGATAAATACCTGCTTTTAGATGGAAACTGGTTCTTTTACAGGTAACAGGCAATGGCGGGATTGTTCTTCAACACGAGCGCAGCAGAATTTTGGGGCGAAAAGGTCAATTGCAATGGAAATTTGAAAATCGCAGCGGGAGCTCTGTCGTTTTCAGAATAACGAAAATAACAGGAAAAACGTGAAAAATGGCTTATTTACAAGTAAAAAGGGTTTTTTGTTTTTTTCGAGGTGTGACGTCATGGTAGTACTGGATGACGTGTGCAGAGTCGGGCGGTAAGTGGTAAGCGGGAAATGCCCGCACCACTTTTGGTCGAGGGCGGTATTAATCGCGGGGGGAGCGATTCCACAGAGCAGTTGCCACATGGAAGTCTAACTTTTCAAAAACCGCCCATCCCCCGCTGGTTAACATGCTGGCAAGGGATGGGCAGCGGGATTAACGATAACCGTTGATCAAAGAATGGGCGATCCAACGGCTGAAGGGATGGGGAACATGCGGCGATTTCAAAGGTGGGCCCGCCGGGTTTTTAAAAGGTTTTAATGCGAAATCTAATCACCCCGGGGAAATGTTAATAGGCGGAGAAGGTTGTTAATTAGTCCAAATGACTAATTAACCCCAGGTATATGATGAAATGGGTTGCGGCGGAGTTGGCTAGGTGGAATGCCACGTGGACGGACCACGGTGGCACAAGACTTTTCGCAAAGTTTATTGATATGTTTTGGGTATTAAACACACATAGTGTATGTCTAACGCTTTTTTATATATTTATATGATGAATGAATTAATACAATTATTCATCATAGGGGCGGGATTTATGTATAATGCTATAGTTTTAACCAAAGGGCTTATAAAGCGGGGTGTTTATTTTTAATGTGCGGGAATATATACTTTGGTAAACATTATAATAAATGGGTTTTGGGGATATTTATAGAAAAGGGAGTTAAATACTTAGGAAAAGGGATTTCACTAAGGATTTAATATAGTAGAATTAAAGGTTAATATGGTAAAGGACAAGGGAAATCAAAACATCTTTGTACATCTAAGAAAGTGATAACTTATGAAGTAAATTGCAACATTTTATCTTCAACACTTAAACTTAGAATAACAAATTATTTTGAGGAACTTCTTATGGAATTTTGCATCAGTTTCCTAAGTAAAATAGGATTTTACTTAGAAAAAAGTTAAAGATGGAAGATAACAATGATGAATTATTTCAAGTGCTTAGGTCTTTTTTGATCATTAGGCCGAGGGTCCGGTCCCTCCAGAAGTCAAGGAAATGCCTTGAGCCCCTTTGATCTCAAATTACCTTAGTACTTTTGGGGAAATTAGTAAAACTCTTGAGGGGGAAAAATGATGAGGGAGGTTAATGAATTCGACTTTGCTTGCTGTGATTTTTCAGTGTATTTCCTGCTTTAGTACTTGTGATGAAAGTAAATGATTTAACCAACATGTAGCAGCACCATTCATCAGATAACACTTTGCAGCACCATCTACCTACCCTATCTACTTAACACTACCATTTTCTTTTCTTTATTAGGGTGCATTTAGACTTGCAAACCCTGATCAATCTTTTCTTTTTACATGATGAATCTATCTATTTCTACCCTTATTACATCCAAGGGCTCAGATTAAACTGCTGAGCACCTTTTATTCACTCTACCTAGCTACTTATCTGCCAAGATTAAACTGTTTGGCTAGATATTTATTCTCTAATCTATAACATGAAATTGAAATATGACTAAGCCAAGTTTAAACAGTTTGACTTATTCATGAATTGTGGCAAAGCTGCACACAATTACTTTATTACAACAGATGAAAAGTAGTGGCATTTGGATTTGCACACTTTCCTTGGTCTATTTTTTGCTTGGGGTTTATTTCTTTCTCTTTTTTGACCATTTTATTCTTTTTACCCTTTGATCTTTCTTTTAGGGTATACCCTCTTTACATTTTTAAATTTTTTTTGATTTTTTGGTTTTCAAGAATATGGAACACCTTTGCTCAAGAAAGAAGGTTTGAACATATTCCATAATTCAATCAAGACAATCATGAAAGATGAAACCTATTGGTATAGGAGGCTAACACTGGCTCCACTTGGGGATGGCTTTTCATTGTGAAAAGTCAAGAACAGCAGGTCAGATGCCTCAAAATGTCTTCAAACTGAAAGTATGAAATCTTCCTTCTTCTGGTAGCTTTATTTTACATATGATAGTGAAACTTTTGAAGCTTAGGGCCTTCACTTCGGGCTTCAACTTCAAGAAGTCACCATCCAATTAAAACTGATGCATTAGCTGTGGCTGAAAATCTTGAATTGAATATAGTCCTTTTTCTGCAACCTGAAATCTGATCTGAAACTAAAACAACACACAAAAATTTTCAAACCAACTTAATGAAAAACTAGCTGAAAATTGACAACTAAAAAAAATTGCTCAAAATTCTGAGCTTATTAGCACTCATCTACCTACTCAATCTACTGTTCAACTGCTAGTTAGGTAAAATGAAATAGCCAATGCAACCATTCAAGCATTATGTACTTTGATAGATTTTGTTGCATTTTCTTGTTGATTATCAAAATTCTACTTCTGCAACCTATTAGAAACTTGTCAACAAATAAGAGGATAAGGAAACACTTGATTTCCTTTGTTGACTCTAGAAACTGTACAAAATGATCTTCCAAAATATATACACTGATGTTTAACTGATCTGAACAACTGTACTTCTGTTCTGGATGGCCTCCATACCATGAATATGAAATGCTATTTTCATCTTTATCTCCCTGTAAACTTTCAGATAAGATTTGTGATGATATTCCTACTGATTGTAATGTTTGAGTGTTGAATCCTTTATCATCTTGATTCTGAAAATCATAGTTAGTTAATAGAGGAATGCTTTGAATGCCTTCAATATTCAACATATTTGCTATTGGATCCTGAAAATTTGGGAAAATTGCTGGAACCTATGACATATAAAATTCCATGGGACTTCATAAACTTCAACACGTTTCCCATTCTTTTCTTTAAATATGTTATACCACATTTCCTTTAAAAGCTGAAATGGTTCAAAAAATAGTGGTATGGAACTTTCTTGTGTCATTTGATCATTTATTTCAATAGGAACTGATAACTGCAATTGTGAAACTAAAAAATCTTGATTAATAGTTTCATTATCTTCTTTGTTGTCAATCACAATTCCTAAAGATTGTTGATTATTGATGGCATGATAGTTTTCTCTAATGAACTGAAATGAAGCAAAACAAAGAGGTAAAGAATCTTCACTTATTTCCACATTTTCTGTTCTTCCATCCTCACTATCATGGCTGATCTGTATTGGCTGATCACTGTCTTCAATTTGCTGAAACTGATTTTCTTCATCCTCCAAACTAGCTTCTGATATCTCTGTAAAGTTAGCTTGACTTTGGAGAACATAACTATCATCATAATGATCATACTTAGGCAAATCATCAAAATAAGGAATGTCATCAAACACACACATTAGAACAACAGATTCCTCTTCCTCATATTGATTTGTAAATTCATTTTCTGATTTATGATAATTTGAATTAAGAGGAATTTGTTCATGGCTATCAACCTCTTCTATTTCTTCATGGTGATTTTGAATAAAAAATTCTTCTTTCATAGTGATCTCCTGTGTTATTTCATCTAGTTTTCTTACCAAAAGGTTGAGTTTTACCTGATCCGGGGTAAAATCTTGATACCCTTAACCAAGACCTTTTAATTCGGCTGATAAATAGAATTGCATTTAATTAAAGACGTTAAAGAACTTAAATGAACAACTGTAGCTGTA
>JAXQQM020064734.1:0-59372 GCA_034641835.2 Pinus albicaulis
CTTGTTTTGGGTATTGCTAATTAGTAGAGTAGAAAATAGAATATTCTAATTTAGGATTCTATTTTCTACTCTACTTTTTGAATGCAACAGCTCATTTTACTAATAAAATTTATTATATTTTACCATATTCTCTCAATACTTTTTCTCTACCCATTTTATCAGCAGGAAATTAACTATTGGTCTTATATTGCTGCCCACTCTAAAATTCGAGTATGAAACCCAACATTCCAATATCATTGAAATTAATTTGTAGTGTCTAAGCTTTTAAAAATAATTGCCCCAAAAAAAAGAGATTTTTTCTCGTCCTTCTCATGAATCCACAAAAAAATAAAATCGAATATATCACGCAAGCTGTGTTTTTCAAAAAAAATCCTAATCTTTGATCCTAATCCATTAAGAATAAAAGTAAAAAAAATAAAAAATACGTAGTTTTAAAAAAATAATTGAATTGAAAGAGAAATAAATAGAAATAAAAAATATTCTCTCGTCTTTCCATGAATGCGCAAAATAAAATAAAATAAAATATATCAAGCAAGCTGGGGTTTTAGAACACAAAACTAATCTTTGATCTTAATCAATTAAGAATAAACATAAAAGTAAAAAGAAAAAGTATGTTTGAAAATCTTTGAAATTTATTTGTATTGTTGAAGCTTTAAAATAAAAATTCTCCCGACCTGCACATAAAAATAAAATCAAATATATCATGCAAGCTTGTGATTTTCGAAGAGAATCACAATCTTTGATCTTAATCAATTAAGAATAAGCATAACCGTGAAAAGTAAAAGTGATAATCACTGTGGAGTAAAGCAAAAAGAAAAAGAGTATTAATCATTGTGGAACAGAGTAAAAGAAAAAGAGAGTTAATCATGTGGAATAAGGATGAAACTAAAATGAAAAGGAGATCAGAAGTTGATTCTCTTTGCCTAATTAGATGCTTGGCCGGCTGTAAGTTTTGAAGAGATTGCACGAAAATAATTAATCACATGGACGTACTCACCATGTTATCGTCTAATAATGCCTCATCAAGCCTGTAGAAATATACTGTTTGAATAACTTTTTTATTGACATGAGATCAAAACTCTTGCAGGTCTTAAAAACATATATATATGAAGAGAGATTTATATGTTCGAGTTATAAGAGCCAATGGTGTAAGATGGATATATTCCTATTCTCAAGGCTTTCTTAGGAAAACAAATATATTAATGTTCCTTTCAGGTTGTTATATGATTATATTTTAAGATTGGAAGAGCAAGAATAGTGGAGTCTCTGTTTATACAGTTTGAGAAACTAGTTCGTGAAATGGTTGTCCTCGAGGATGGGCAGGGAAGGCTATACATGATAATCCTAAAATTAATTTGGTGGTGGGGATGGCTGAACATACCTCGACAAGCAAATCTCCAGCAGAACCTCGACCAGCAGAACCTCGACCGGCAGAACCTCGACCGGCAGAACCTCGCCAGCAGAACCTCGACCAACAGAACCTCTCCAGCAGAACCTTGACCGGCCAATCAACGACGGAACGAGAAAAAGTCGCGCGGAACTCGCTGGCCCGAACTCGCAGTGACTCAGCAAAACGGGAGGCCTCTCTTGAACCTCGACGGCCCGATCAACGGCCAGACGAAAAGTCGCGCGGAACTCGCCCGGCCACGATCCAACGACGAACGGAGAAAAGTCGCGCGAAAGCAGTAGAAAACGATGGCGAGAGCCTTCGGCGAGGCCGATTTATTTATAAAAACGTGGTTCGGCCGAACTTTAAGTTCGTGAACTCATGAATGACCAGAACTTTCAGCGAGTTCGGCCGAACTACCGTGCCGATTTTCAAACCTCATAGGCAAAAATTGCATTTGTTGGGCGATCAACGTACGTCGTATAAACGGACTCAACTTTCGTAGGAACGTACTAAAGCAGGTTAAGTAGAACTATTATAAGTTCGGCCAAGACTTTATAAAATGTTAGTAGAACTATTGGAAAATATTTTTGCCCAGGATTCTCACAAAAAGTGTAGCTTGACTTCACGTTTCGCCCGAGGTGACTAAAGTTTCGAAGAGGAACTTCTTTCTATCCCACATTACGAGGTTTGTCATTTTACAATTATTTTCAAGATCAAAATAAGCTTTCCACCCCCCATTAATCCTTTTCTGAATGCTATAGTTCCAGTTGAGCTTGTAATGAATATCAATTCCTAGGTACTTGTAAAAAGACACTTCCTCCAAGTTAGTATTGTCATACATAAAATTAGTGTAAGTGTCCTTCTTGAATTTGATAATCATAACTTTTGTTTTGCCAGTGTTAATAGACATACCCATTGTAGAGCATAAATCCTTAAGAATAATAAGTTGCTAATCAAGATTAGATGGGCACCTTGCGAGAAGAAAAATATTTTCAGCATAGAGAAGAAGGATGATGACTATCCCAGCTAAGATCGTGCTAGCACATCCTGCTTCTTCTAAACAACCTTCCAGCTTATCGATGTAAATGTCACATAGGGTAGGGGAGAGGGGGAAACCTTGTTTAACTCCGATATTACACTTAATCT
The DNA here is from genome assembly GCA_034641835.2 of Pinus albicaulis. Classification (NCBI taxonomy): domain Eukaryota; kingdom Viridiplantae; phylum Streptophyta; class Pinopsida; order Pinales; family Pinaceae; genus Pinus; species Pinus albicaulis. Next base: position 2,537 of record JAXQQM020064734.1, read on the forward strand.
CTTTTGACCACCCCTCATTGCTCTTTAACTTGGCAATTACACTCATATAACCTTATAGCGACTGCTCTTAGCTCAAAAGGAACATTTAGCTCTTCTAATATATTCCATAACATTTATTTTTTATAATAAAAAATAAATATTCATAAATATTATAAATTAAATATATAATAATAATAACTTATATATATATATATATATATATATATATATATATATATATATATATATATATATATATATATATAAAATATGTTTTTGATGTATAGTTTTTTTTAAAGTAATTTCCACTTTATTTTAACCAAATTATGGTAGAGATTTTTAAAAACTTAAGTTTAAATTGTTTAATCCATAAATTGAAGTGTCCAAATTTTCCAAATATTTTAAAATGTTAAAATCTATATATACATTCAAAAAATACTTAAACAAAAAAAATCACAATTTTGCCTAAAATTATATTACTAGATTCTCTATTTCATCTATAAATTAGACTACATCATTATTTTTTATTTACATATATTTATAAATGCAAATCAAATCTTCTACATTAAAATATTTTATTTCAATCATGATATTATAATTTAAACATAAATAATTATGATAAATTTTTAGTATTAATTAAATTGAATAATACTATATAATTTAATATAAAAAAATTAAATTAATTATTTTCTAATTTTAATTAAATTGAATAATACTATATAATTTAATATAAAAAAATTAAATTACTTATTTTCTAATTTTAATTCTATCATAATTACAAATATAAATTATTATTATTTAAATTTATATACATATTTATTATTGGTAATTTTATTAATAAAAATTAAATCACAATTCAAACAAATTTTTTTATTTTTTATTTTATCACCAATATATTTTATTATTATTAATTTTTTTATTTAAAACTTCACAACAACTTAATAAGTTACTCCTAACATCTTCACCATATAGTTTTATACAACAACTTCTCCCTATAGTTTTATACAGCCCCTCTTAACACGACAACCATTTCACTATTTAATATAAAAATATATATATATTCTACCTTTCTAAAATTTGAACATATGATCGGTTCTTAAAAAGTCTTGCTTGAGTTAAAGGTTAATAAACAAAGAGCTTAAAAATTATATATATATATTTAATTATTTAATTAAGTTGTAATTTGACATATTGGGTAAATTTGTTTCTCATAAAATTAGTCACATTGAGTCCACCATTCACTTTACTTTGAGTACCATCTTGGATTTGAAGTTTTTAGCAAAATTATTAAGGTTTTATTTTTACAACTATAAATGTGATTTTTTTATTAAGAGTATGTTTATTAGAGATGAGCTTAATGTAATAGCAATTTTTATTTATTGGTTTTTGTTTTTATTAGAGACTATAAGAATTACTTTACTATAAAATATTTTTGATTGCGGATTAGTTTGCGAGCTTTTGTGATTTTTTGTAATTTTAAATTAATTTTTTGGAAAATGTTGAACATTTTCTTTTTTTCTAATTTTTGAAAATCTTATTTCTAATTTTCCATTGGTTGATTGAGTCTTGATATGACATAATTCTCTAGTAAAAGGCGATTTAATTTTGGTATTTGTTGAACACCTAACAAATCATTTAAAATATAAAAAAAGACTAATTTTATAAATGACCTTTCCATGGGTGAGTGCTTTAACACTGACACTAGCATTGTTATGCCTCACACTACTAGTGCTCTACCCAGGTTCTTTATGTAAAAAAGGGGGGGATACGCAGTCATGGTAAAATGACCTTGGATTATATTATTTCATTTTAAACTTTTTACCCCTTATTTCATTTTAAAATTTTATACATTTAGTTGTGTGGAACAAGAGGTGTATAAGAGGTGTATGGAGTTGGGAATGTGTGAGGAATAAAAAATGCACAGAAAGAAGTGTATGGTGTATGTGCAATAGAACGGGTGCACAAAGGGAATGAGAGTGTGGAGCAAGAAAACAAACTTCCTTTGATCTTGTGGCAATAGACATGATTCTATCTACAATATCGTGCTTGGAGCAAGTAGTTTAGAAAAAACTCAAAAGAACCTAATAGCCAATCAAGTGGAGCCACATAATCCAAGTAGTGGGCCCATATTGCACATCGGGTAACTTGACAAATTTATATCCATTCTTACTTTATGGCTTGATGTGCCTTATCCACCATTGATCACTTTGGGATGCTTTGGACTCTGCCACATGCCCCTCGCTTATCTCAACTATAAAGCCTAGTGTAGTTCCATACCGGTATGTGTGGAAGAGGGGGTATGTGAAGGAGAATGGGTGTGCAAAGGGAATGCATGTGCAAAGCAAGAACACAAATTTTCTATAATACCATGACAATAAACACGATTCTATTTGTGGTATCGGGCTTGAAGTAAGTAGTTTGAAAAAAACTCAAAAGAACTCGCTAGCTAATCAGGCAGCGCCATATAATCCAAGTAGTGGACCCATATTGCACATCGAGTAACTTGACAAAGTTAAATCTTTCTTAATTTATGGCCTAATGTGTCTTATCCACCATTGATCACTTTAGGGTGCTTTGGACTTTGCCACGTCCTCCTCGCTTATCTTAACTATTAAATCTGGCATGGTTCCCTATCCGCTTTACAGTTGGCTATTACTTTATTAATATTTTATTCAACGCATAAAAACTGTAAATCAAGATTTTATGACCGAAATTATTTCTTATAAATTAGATGAAAATGGTAATAGACTGAAAGTTTACGATAATGTTTCTTTGGATTGCAGTGAGATTGGGAATAATAAAAGGTCATCGGTTGTGGGGCTTGGGTCAAGATTTCTCAGACAGAAAGGATTCATTTATATTGGAATGGTGGTTATGGTTCAAATAACATTGCTGAGATTATGGCAATTTGGGGTGCTCTTCTAGCTGCTATCCACTTAAATTTACCACAATTAACTTTCTATGGGGACTCCAGAATGGTGGTGGATGGTATCATGGGAAACATTAAATTGTCTAATCTAGGACTACAGGGTTGGTTGAAGCGGGCTAAAAAATTATGGGCGAGGTTGAACCAACTGCCCATCATACATATTTTCAGAGAGAACAACACGCGTGCAAATGGACTGTCGAAGAGAGGCATCAAAGTAGATTTTGGAGTCATACACATTCTTCATTACAGAGATGGTTCTCTTATATGGAAAAATTCTGTCCCTCTGCCCTGATATGGAGTTTTCTTTTTACAATTTTCCTGCAGTTGATATATAGTTCCATTCTTCTTTTTTGGACTCTTCTCAACCTGCAAGAGAGCCTGTGTACCTAAAACTACTCTATCAAGCGAGCCTGACAAATTACTACATCTTATCAAGCGAGCTAGATGATCTTCATGCCAGACTGAACGCGTTGATGCTCATCAAAACTTTTGGTCAACGATGTTTACAGGTTTGGCTACCATTTCATCTAAATAGTGCCCTCTTATAATGATCTGTTTTTGTTTTTTGTATGATACAGGGGTGGAGAATACACAGTTTGCTGAGTTATATATGTTATGAGATCTCTGCTCTCTGAAATTCCACTTGCCACTCTACTGTGAACCTCTTTCTTTCTCAGGAATGGTGAACCTATTTCATGTGGCAATGATGTCTTGATGTTTTCTAGTTGTAGCACGGCTGAGAATGAAATGTATGAACAAATATACTGACATATATAATATACAGTGTTTTTTTTCCTCTAAAAAAAAAAAAAAACAAATTCCATGGTTACAGAGAGATGTGGTGATGGGATTACATGGCACCGCCTTTTTTGTTATAAGATTTTTTATGACACTTGCATGCTACAGTGCATCATGCGCAATAACCACATATTTCCATGATAGAAGATGATGTGGATACTTGACGTGGCATTGATTTCCCACGCAGGACTAGGCTAATTGCGGGATGATGCTTCCCAAAGGGTAGAGATGCCTAACGACGTCAGTTGCATTGTGTGGGCTGTGAAGTTCGCCTATTGATAAAAAGGTAGCTTTGTTTTGGAATAAAATAGGAGAGATCAAGTAGAGTTGGTGCAACTCTTCCTACACTTCTTTGGAAGTTTTGTACGTAGATTGAAGGTGGCAAAACTTTGAACCCTTTGTTTATTCCTTGAAGATTTGAACAATCTTTTGTTAGTTAAATACATTCTTTAGATTTTCAAGATTTTTTTTAGTTGTAAGGTATTTCGTTTGGAAAATTTCTAAACATTATCTATGTATTTGTGTTCCAAAAGTGTTGTGCGAGAGTTACAGAAGTGCAGATTTCTCTTCCACTTCCTCTCTATGCACAAATTCAACTATCTAAATCAACAATGGACATTAATGTATATCAAGTGAGAAATAAGGGTGGGTGATTAACTTGAAGGGTGGGCTAGCCACTACCACTATGTCAATGTGGTCTCATTTGATTCAATATCATATTCTAAAGGAGTTATGCCAAAAGTGCTTTGCAAATTATTAGATACACGATTTTGAAAACTATGGTGGAAATCTAGGTGTCTAAATGCATCCAGGTTTGTTGAGTTGAGTTTGTCTTATTTCACCGGATGTACTGTGCGTTGAATAAAAAATTTCTGGATACAAATGGATTTGGTTACAAAATACATAGATTTTAGGTGGAACTTTGCAGAAACGAGGGAGAATATTTTGGTAACAAAGGTGCTAATTTGGAGGTGAAGATGCAAAGAGAAACATACATGAAAATTTCCTTGAAATAAAAAACCTCAGAGATGGATGCAACATTTTCCAATCATTACAAATTTCTTCTATGTGTTCTCTGTCAACCATATTCCATTCATGCTTAAAAATACATGATATATTACCTACCATTTGAACACCACTTACTCTAAGAGAGTGGATATTATTCTAAGTGATTACAATTATTAGTTGTGGGATCAATGGATTTGATCATCCAATCATAATCAACGACTGAAATCAAATGTGGGGTCTCTCCGCTTGTGATGTTAGCAAAGGAGGGGAGGGAAGGGGAGGGGGGGGTGGGTGGGGTTCACATTCCACATTTTTTTGGGTGTGGAGCCTGATTATCTTCTTTATTTTGTACCACAGTGTTGGACCCCTATTCTAAACAGGGTGGAAATGTCGCCCATAATTAAACGCTGCCTAGGGGGTCCAGGGGGGTGGGGTGGGGGTTTAGGGGTAGCGCCCCTAAAGCTAAAAGAAAATGTAAAATTGTCTTGTAAAAGTATTGTAATTTCTAGTCAATCTGGGTCGTTCATTAGGCAAATGATCTGACGATAGAAGTTATGTTTAATTTAGGGTTTTTTCCCCTAGAAGGCAACCCCTAATTTTGTATGAGGGTATTGTATTGCGGGTGTGTATTGCATGTGCATTCTCAAAGGGAGAAACTAATAGGGAGTCTGTGAGAGAGAACAGAGGATATTACAACGAATTTGATGTAGGTTGTGTCTCTTCATTTTGTTGGATAATAAAAATGAAGGACTAGATATTCGGGGTGGACGTAGCCCAAACTGGGTGAACCACATATATTTGTGTCTCTCTGGTTTTATGTGTTTTGTGTGTTTGTGTTTTTCACATATTTTATGTGTTGCATTGCTCTGTAATATATAATTTTCTAACAATTTTTCTCTTAGTTTTGTTAAAATAATCAAATAAAAAAAATCATTTCATGTCATATCTATGGATATTGCTGATTGAGGGGAGGGGTACCCTTGTGACGTCATACGAAAATTGGGGGAGGGGTGGTGGTGGCATCCAAAAACACAGTTTAATCCTTCACTAGAACAATTCATTGTATAAAATATGAGTGATTTAATGACTTGTTGAATGACTCAAGTCAGTTTGTATCAGGCTCTATTCTTGAGTTTTAAAAAATTGTATCAGGCTTCTCGCATGGTGGTTTTTGCGGGTCTCCTTTAGAGTCGAATATCCAATGAGGGACAACCACGTAAGTGAGTTTTTGGGGATCATATAACAGATTGAGTGCCTTCAAGGAGTTAATTCCTTTCCTAATTTATGAATCGATGTATTGTAATATGTCGATTTGGCTAATGTGCATCGATTCATAAAATCAAATTTCTTATTGAGGTGGTAGAATTTTGTTGTGGATCCTAGAGTACCAAGTGACTTTGGTAGTGGGCGCCCAATGCGTATCTAGATCATCAAATCAAATAAGTTTGGGTCATTGGATATTGAAGTGATGTTGGCGTAATAAGAGATGGAAAGTGGTATAGTCAGTAACACAATGATATTTATTTAATACAAAAAGTGTAGTCCAGTGTAAATGTGGCATGATGTGAACATTAAATGTAAAATATTCACCATAAATGAGCTTATTAGGTTATCAATTATTATTCCCCTGCATTTTTTTCTCCTTAATGGATTGGTACTGATAAAGGAATAAAGTTTTGATTTTTTGTTGGAGCTTAGAGTGAACATAGAATCTTGTAACACCCTCCTCCCACATTTACCCAAGCTAACCAGTCCACCGGGGTAAACATGTGACAAGAGGCCACTATGATGTGATTCAACCTCCTAGGTCACCTTAAGGAAGTGGAACCGATGTTATACAACCAACCTGGCCATTCACACATCCTATAGAAACTCTAGGGGCTAACCAACACTTCGAGGTGACCAACCCCTGAAGAAACTCAAAATTTTATTGACCTAGAGCCCCACTTTCTCCCTTACCAAGCCTTCCAAGTGACTGAGAGCCCCAATCTCTCCCATGATCCTACCTGAGTGCGACATTAGCCTTTTTCTACTAGTTCTATGCCAGCAACTGCAGGATTTAAATTTATTTTCTAGGGCTAGGACCTAGTAACTTCCCAGAAACTTATGAAACTTCCAGAAATCATAAAAGACATGAAGAAAATTCTTTTTATAAAAAACTTGATCAAGGACTTGACTGGACCCCTACTAGCCATGATAGGAATTTCGTCAAACATGTCACAAATATGTAATCTACATGTCATAACAAAATATCTGAACATAGGGATCTCATACATATCTAAGAATTGTAAGGAAGCATTGATGCTTATCATATTAGCTACGTTTTCAACTATTAGGTCACATATTCAATGTTCATTCACTTATAAAAAAACATGATGAGATCATACATCATAACTCTCATAAAACATGATCATAACCAACATATAACCAGCAGAAATAACATGGATATAACAACCATAAAATCCACATATAAACTACTACATTTGCACTTGAAATAGTAAGGAGAATAAACTCGTATTAATGAATGAATAGACCAACCAAGTTCGGGACTTCCACATAACACCTCACCATAGATTGGATGAACCAAATATTTCTTTCAGTCTATCACCCCTGTGCCATATTCCAAGCATGAATGTGGAACTCATAACCATAAATCAACTAGGGATTCCTGAGGCTAAACCACCTCACCCTCATCAATAGAACCAGGATTTACTGCGATCCCAACCATATCACTAGGCCCTAAACAAGCATGTATGGCACCAGTTCTCTCCACCTAAATCGTGATGAATTTTTCTGTCTCAACCTCTCGGCTTTACCATGTATCCTGCCATTACTGGTCAAGGGATTCCTAGACCTATGAGGTCTCCACCCTCTGGGATTTACTGTGTATCCCATCATGGAATTCCTAGGCCCAATCAAGTGTACACACCACTGATATTTACCATGTATCTTGTTATTCACCGGTCGAGGATTCCTAGGCTCAATCTAGGTGTTCACATCCGGGCTTTACTGTATGTCCCATCTTGGGATTCCTAGGCCTTTTGTATAATACTGATACTACCCCACTCAACTTCGATTCCATCCAACAATCCAACTCAAACAAATAAAGAGAACCCACCACACCATGGCTATCTGGAAATGGAAAAGCTAGGCTGAAGAACACTGTTAGCCGTGGAAAAACCCATGCCATTGATGGCAATAAATAACAATAACACACATGCATAACCATGCATGCAAAAATTAGAAGGGAAATCATGCATGCAAATTGATACCTACAAGTAATCTGTTGTAGTTCCTTGATCCTGCTCTTCCTTTCTTGATATTTTCTTCCCTTTGCCTATGATTTTTCTTGATCCAATGTGGAAGTGCTCCAAGAAAACTCTAAATGTCCAAGAGTGTGTGAGAGAGGGAATAGAGAGAGAGATCCAAAAATAAACTGACAAATGGTACCAACTAGTCCTCAGAAGCCTTTTATTAATGAGGCCCTTATTTTCTTCAATTTTCCATTATTTTCCTTCATTTTCCTCCTCACATGCAACCGATGACCTTTCATCTTCCTTTTCTCCTAATTTCCATTAATTTCATAAATAAATGACAATAAATGTCTCTTGCCTTTCCAATGCCTTTTCCATTTCCTTTTCCAATTTCCTTAGCCATAAGAAACCAAATGAACACCCACAATAGGATGTTTTTTCCCAAAATTTAGCTTGGAATAAGTTTCCCATAACTGTGGTTATTAGTTTTCCTTTATTAACTTTTATTACATGGAATTTTCGCCGGGCTAGTTACAGAACCCTCCCCATTGGGGGAACATCGTCCTTGGTGTTCAATGACACCTACAACCACAATATTGCTGAAAGAAAAAAAAACTTCCCATGCAGCTTTATAACTTAGCTCGTTTTAGTATTTACAATGATCAACTTGCTAAGAAGCAACCCGACATGAAAACATAAAAACATGATAACCATAATAACATGACATCCATATCGCTTATTTGATCTTTATAACTTAGCTCATGGTAGTATTTATATCCATATACATATGTACATATACCAAACCATCACACCAAATCATATACCAAAACATATATCAAGGACACTTTCTCAACCAGCGAATAGAGAAGCATACATAGCCCACATATGATTTGACATCTCCCATGTAGCTTCATCGGGCCCAAAGTTCATCCATTGCACTTTAACCTCCTCGATTGCTTGGTTCCATAACATGAGCATATTTCTCTGCAAAATACACCACGGTTCTGACTGGAATTCTCCTTCTAGCTCCACCTACAATACAGACTAGTCAATCACATGATCAACATATTTAACATACTTCTTAATTAACGAAACATGGAAAACATCATGGAATTTCATTGTCGTAGGTAGTGCAAGTTGATAGGCTACTAGTACAATACTTTCAAGAATATTGAAAGGTACACAAAACCGAGGTTTCATCTTGGCACATGATCTGATCCTCAAGGAGCTCTTCTTGGGATTAATAAAATAATTTCAAAATGTTGCAGTGAGTGAACAAAACGCGGCTATGAATCATTTCATAACACCCACCACTTGTATTTTTCTGCCAATCCACGAGAACACTTTGCGGCACGTGATGGCCAAATTCAGCGGGAGAAATTATGGCGGTAAAGTGGGGGTGGATGACGTTCGCGCCAATTTCAAATGGACCGGACCGAAAACGGGTAGGTTGGGCAGCCCGAACATTCAGGGCAGTGTAAGTTCTCTCCTTCAATTCGGTGGACGTGGTTTCCTTAGAAAATGAATTCCTTCATTAATTAAATATTGAGACTTCGCTATCGGAGTCCTAGGATTCCCTTTATTGATTGGTGTGTTAGGGAGGTGTTAATTGGGTCACATGATGAGTTAAAACATTAAATGTGGTGCTACATTGGTTCAGTTTTCAAGTGATCGATTCCCTCCGGGAGACGATTTGTTAAAAGTATTCACGTGGGCTCTTCTCTTTCCTTTAATACATTGTCGCTTATAACCACCCAATCTTCCTCCCCACGCTTTGAAACTTGAAAGCGTCTTATAACTGTTATTTTTCAAAGTAATTTTAACTCATTATTATTATTTAAAAATATATATATTTTTAAATCTTGCATCATTATCGTCTTTTTTTTTGAAAAACTTTTAAATGAAATCAAAATTATTCCAAATCTTTTCCTTTATTTTATTTGGCATTTACATCGACAAGTTAGAAGGTTGTTTAGAGGAAGCAGGATGTGCTAGCACGATCTTAGTTGGGATAGTCATCATCCTTCTTCTCTATGGTGACGATATTGTTCTTCTCGCAAGGTACCCATCTGATCTTGATAAGCAACTTAGACTTCTCAAGAATTTCTGCTCTACCATGGGTATGTCTGTTAACATTGACAAAACAAAAGTTATGATTATCAAATCCAAGAATGACACTTACGCTAATTTTATGTATGACAATAGTAACTTGGAGGAAGTGTCTTCTTACAAGTACCTAGGAATTGATATTCATCACAAGCTCAACTGGAACTATAGCATTCAAAAAAGGATTAATGGGGGATGAAAAGCTTATTTTGGTCTTGAAAATAATTGTAAAACAACAAACCTCGTAATGTAGGACAGAAAAAAGTTCCTCTTTGAAACTTTAGTCACTCCTATTATCTTATATGGATGTGAGGTTTGGGGTTGCAGCATCTCTAGAGAATCCTAGAGAAATATTGAGCAAATCCAGAAGCATTTTATAACGTATAACCTTAAAATTAAACGAAATACACCCTATATTATTCTCCTCATAGAAGTGGGTCTTTCCCCTATCGAGAGCCTAGCTATGACTAGGCTTCTGTTGTACAAGCACAAGTTCAATAGCATAGGAGACCATAGACTTCCTAACCTAGCTTTAAATTCCAGCCAAAACCACCTAAGGCTTAAACGAGGTTGGTATAAAGACACCGATCGACGAGAATGTTGCATTGCAAAACATTAATAGCATTAAAAAAATTGTTACTTCTAAGTTCAAAGAAAAAATGTGGTGTGAGAAAGATCTAGTAGCGAAAAGAAAAATAAGATATTATAAGGAGGTCATCAACCCCACCCTAGAAGATGAAAAGTATCTCTCTATTTTAACTAGCTCAAAGAAGAAAATTAATATAGCCAATATTAGAACGAACTCTCATGAGCTCCATAGTGAAACAAGTCATTGGACAGTTCCTAAAACACCATGGATGGAAAGGATTTGCCATCTCCGTGAGAATATGAACTTCGAGGATGAAAATCACTTCCTCTTAGAGTGCCGCACGTACAACCACATTAGAGCTCAATTTCATAATCTTTGTTGCAACACTGACCTTCCTAGCCTTTTAAGATGTCAAAATTATAGTGAGTTGGGGAGGCTTCTCTCCAAGTTTTTTGAGCATAGGAATAAAATCTTAAATCAAAATAAATAACTCTTTTCTTTAGGTCCGACATTAACCATCATCATCATCATAATAATAATAAAAAAATCAATAATTTATAAAGAAAATATAAATTTATAATTTAATAAAATCTTAACCTATATTATCAATTATATTTATTATAATTATAATAATATTCAAAATAAGAAAATATAAATATATAATTTAACAAAATCTTAACCTATATTGTCAATTATATTTATTATAAATATAATAATATTCAAAATAAGAAAATATAAATTTATAATTTAATAAAATCTTAACTTGTTATCAACTATAACTATAATTATAATTATAAAGAAAATATAAATTTATAATTTAATAAAATCTTAATTTATTAACGATTATAATTATAATAATAAATAAATAAATCAATAATTTGAAAAAAATATATAAATTTATAACTTAATAAAAAGTATGATGAAGTATATATTTTTTTATCCTTATCCTAATAAATCAAATTTCTTACCAAAATTTTAAATACAATTACCTACAAACAAATCAATTTTTTTTAATCAAAAACTTAAACATTAATAAAGAAAGTGTACCAAACTTACATAATTATCATAATAATAATAAATCAATAATTTGTAAAGAAAATATAAATTTATAATTTAATAAAAAGCATGAAAAATATTTATATTTTTTATTTTATTCTAAAAAAATTAAATTTTTTACTAAAAATTTAAATACAATTACCTACCAATAAATCACTTTTTATTTATAAAAAATTTAAACATTAATAAAGAGAGTGTACCAAACTTACTTCTTGATTGTTCATTTTATGATGATGATGTTAACATCTATTGCGACCAATCTTTGGTCTATCGGACCTAAACAAACGAGTTATTTAGTTTGATTTAAGATTTTATTCCCATGCTCAAAAAGCTTGGAGAGAAGCCTCCCGGACTCATTATAATTTTGACATCTTAAAAGGCTAGGAAGGTCAGTATTGCAACAAAGATTACGAAATTGAGCTCTAATGTGGTTGTACGCGGGGCACTCTAAGAGGAAGTGATTTTCATCCTCGATGTTCATATTCTCACAGAGATGGTAGATCCTTTCCATCCATGGTGTTTTAGGAACTGTCCAACGACTTGTTTCACTATGGAGCTCATGAGAGTTCATTCTAATCTTGGCTATATTAATTTTCTTCTTTGAGCTAGTTAAAACTGATAGATACTTTTGATCTTCTAGGGTGGGGTTGATGACCTCCTTATAATATCTTAATTTTCTTTTAGCTGCTAGATCTTTCTCACACCACATTTTTTCTTTGAACTTAGAAGTAACAATTTTTTAATGTTATTAATGTTTTGTAATGCAACATTCTCGTTGATCTCCCAATGGTTTAACCAGATACCAACCTCGTTTAAGCCTTAGGTGGTTTTGGCTGGAATGTAAAGCTAGCTTAGGAAGTCTATGGTCTCCTATGCTATTGAGCTTGTGCTTGTACAACAGAAGCCTAGTCATAGCTAGGCTCTCGATAAGGGAAAGACCCACTTCTATAAGGAGAATAGGATAGGGTGTATTGTTTTTAATTTTAAGGTTATAAGTTATAAAACGCTTCTGGATTTGCTCAATCTTTCTCCAGGATTCTTTAGAGATGCTGCAACCCCAAACCTCACATCCATATAAGATAACAGGAGTGACTAAAGTTTCAAAGAGAAACTTCTTTCTATCCCAGATTACGAGGTTTTCCATTTTACAATTATTTTCAAGACCAAAATAAGATTTCCACACCCCATTTATCCTTTTCTGAATGCTATAGTTCTAGTTGAGCTTGTGATGAATATCAATTCCTAGGTACTTGTAAGAAGACACTTCCTCCAAGTTACTATTGTCATACATAAAATTAGCGTAAGTGTCCTTCTTGGATTTGATAACCATAACTTTTGTTTTGTTAGTGTTAACAGACATACCCATGGTAGAGCAGAAATCCTTAAGAAGTCTAAGTTGCTTATCAAGATCAGATGGGCACCTTGCGAGAAGAACAATATCATCAACATAAAGAAGAAGGATGATGACTATCCCAGCTAAGATCGTGACAACACATCTTGCTTCCTCTAAACAACCTTCTAGCTTGTCAATGTAAATTCCAAATAGGGTAGGGGAGAGGGGGCAACCTTGTTTAACTCCGATATTACAATTAATATCTTTCGACCACCCCTCATTGCTCTTTAACTTGGCAATTACATTCTCGTATAACCTTATAGCAGCCACTCTTAGTTCGAAAGGAACATTTAGCTCTTCTAATCTATTTCCATAACATTTATTTTTTATAATAAAAAATAAATATTCATAAATATTATAAATTAAATATATAATAATAATAACTTTTATATATATATATATATATATATATATATATATATATATATATATATATATATATATATATATATATATATATATATATATATATATATAATATGTTTTTGGCGTATAGTTTTTTTTAAGTAATTTCTACATTATTTTAACCAAATTATGGTAGAGATTTTTAAAAACTTAAGTTTAAATTGTTTAATCCATAAATTGAAGTGTCTAAATTTTCCAAATGTTTTAAAATATTAAAATCTATATATACATTCAAAAAATACTTAAACAAAAAAAATCACAATTTTGCCTAAAATTATATTACTAGATTCTCTATTTCACCTATAAATTAGACTACATCATTATTTTTTATTTACATATATTTATAAATGCAAATCAAATCTTCTACATTAAAATGTTTTATTTTAATCATGATATTATAATTTAAACATAAATAATTGTGATAAATTTTTAATATTAATTAAATTGAATAATACTATATAATTTAATATAAAAAAATTAAATTAATTATTTTCTAATTTTAATTCTATCATAATTACAAATATAAATTATTATTATTTAAATTTATTTACATATTTATTATTGGTAATTTTATTAATAAAAATTAAATCAAAATTCAAACAAATTATTATTTTTAATTTTATCACCAATATAGTTTATTATTATTAATTTTTTCTTTAAAACTTCACAACAACTTAAAAAGTTACTCCTAACATGGTCCTAACATCTTCACCATATAGTTTTATACAACAACTTCTCCCTATAGTTTTATACAGCCCCTCTTAACACGACAACCATTTCACTATTTAATATAAAAAATATATGTATTCTACCTTTCTAAAATTTGAACATATCATCGGTTCTTAAAAAGTCTTGCTTGAGTTAATCCTATTTTATTTAAATGTTAATAAACAAAGAGCTTAAAATATATATATATATATATATATATATATATATATATATAATTAATTAATTAATTAATTAATTAATTAATTAATTAAGTTGTAATTTGACACATTGGGTAAATTTGTTTCTCATAAAATTAGTCACATTGAGTCCACCATTCACTTTACTTTGAGTACCATCTTGGATTTAATTAATTAATTAATTAATTAAGTTGTAATTTGACACATTGGGTAAATTTGTTTCTCATAAAATTAGTCACATTGAGTTCACCATTCACTTTACTTTGAGTACCATCTTGGATTTGAAGTTTTTAGCAAAATTATTAAGGTTTTATTTTTACAACTATAAATGTGATTTTTTATTAAGATTATGTTTATTAGAGATGAGCTTAATGTAATAGCAATTTTTATTTATTGGTTTTTGTTTTTATTAGAGACTATAAGAATTACTTTACTATTAAATTTGTTTGATTGTAGATTAGTTTGTGAGCTTTTGTGATTTTTTGTAATTTTAATTAAATTTTTTGGAAAATGTTGAACATTTTCTTTTTTCTAATTTTTTCTAATTTTATTTCTATTTTTCTATTGGTTGAATGAGTCTTGATATGACATAATTCTCTAGTAAAAGGTGATTTAATTTTGGTATTTGTCGAACACCTAACAAATCATTTAAAATATAAAAAAAGACTAATTTTATAAATGACCTTTCCATGGGTGAGTGCTTTAACACTGACACTAGCATTGTTATGCCTCACACTACTAGTGCTCTACCTAGGTTCTTTATGTAAAAAAGGAGGGGGATACGCAGTCATGGTCAAATGACCTTGGATTATATTATTTCATTTTAAACTTTTTACCCCTTATTTCATTTTAAAATTTTATACATTCAGTTGTGTCGAACAAGAGGTGTATAAGAGGTGTATGGAGTTGGGAATGTGTGAGGAATAAAAATTGCACAGAAAGAAGTGTATGGTGTATGTGCAATAGAACGGGTGCACAAAGGGAATGAGAGTGTGGAGCAAGAAAACAAACTTCCTTTGATCTTGTGGCAATAGACACGATTCTATCTACAATATCGTGCTTGGAGCAAGTAGTTTAGAAAAAACTCAAAAGAACCTAATAGTCAATCAAGTGGAGCCACATAATCCAAGTAGTGGGCCCATATTGCACATCGGGTAACTTGACAAAGTTATATCCATTCTTACTTTATGGCTTGAGGTGCCTTATCCACCATTGATCACTTTGGGATGCTTTGGACTCTGCCACATGCCCCTCGCTTATCTCAACTATAAAGCCTAGTGTAGTTCCATACCAGCATGTGTGGAAGAGGGGGTATGTGAAGGAGAATGGGTGTGCAAAGGGAATGCATGTGCAAAGCAAGAACACAAATTTTCTCTAATACCATGACAATAAACACGATTCTATTTGTGGTATCGGGCTTGAAGTAAGTAGTTTGAAAAAAACTCAAAAGAACTCGCTAGCTAATCAGGTAGCGCCATATAATCCAAGTAGTGGACCCATATTGCACATCGAGTAACTTGACAAAGTTAAATATTTCTTACTTTATGGCCTGATGTGCCTCATCCACCATTGATCGCTTTAGGGTGCTTTGGACTCTGCCACGTCCTCCTCGCTTATCTTAACTATTAAATCTGGCATGGTTCCCTATCCGCTTTATAGTTGGCTATTACTTTATTAATATTTTATTCAACGCATAAAAACTGTAAATCAAGATTTTATGACCGGAATTATTTCTTATAAATTAGATGAAAATGGTAATAGACTGGAAAGTTTACGATAATGTTTCTTTGGACCGCAGTGAGATTGGGAATAATAAAAGGTCATCGGTTGTGGGGCTTGGGTCAAGATTTCTCAGACAGAAAGGATTCATTTATATTGGAATGGTGGTTATGGTTCAAATAGCATTGTTGAGATTATGGAAATTTGGGGTGCTCTTCTAGCTACTATCCACTTAAATTTACCACAATTAACTTTCTATGGGGACTCCAGAATGGTGGTGGATGGTATCATGGGCAACATTAAATTGTCTAATCCAGGACTACAGGGTTGGTTGAAGCGGGCTAAAAAATTATGGGCGAGGTTGAACCAACCGCCCATCATACATATTTTCAGAGAGAACAACACGCGTGCGGATGGACTGTCGAAGAGAGGCATCAAAGCAGATTTTGGAGTCATACACATTCTTCATTACAGAGATGGCTCTCTTATATGGAAAAATTTTGTCCCTCTGCCCTGATATGGAGTTTTCTTTTTACAATGTTCCTGCAGTTGATATATAGTTCCATTCTTCTTTTTTGGACTCTTCACAACCTACAAGTGAGCCTATGTACCTAAAACTACTCTATCAAGCGAGCCTGACGAATTACTACATCTTATCAAGCGAGCTAGATGATCTTCATGCCAGACTGAAAGTGTTGATGCTCATCAAAACTTTTGGTCAACGATGTTTACAGGTTTGGCTACAATTTCATCTAAATATTGCTCTCTTATAATGATCTTTTTTTGTTTTTTGTATGATACAGGGGTGGAGAATACACAGTTTGCTGAGTTATATATGTTATGAGATCTCTGCTCTGAAATTCCACTTGCCACTCTACTGTGAACCTCTTTCTTTCTCAGGAATGGTGAACCTGTTTCATGTGGCAATGATGTCTTGATGTTTTCAAGCTGTAGCACAGCTGAGAATGAAATGTATGAACAAATATATTGGCATATATAATATACAGTGTTTTTTTCCCTCTGAAAAATAAAAAACAAATTCCATGGTTACAGAGAGATGTGGTGATGGGATTACATGGCATCGCCTTTTTTGTTATAAGATTTTGTATGACACTTGCATGCTACAATGCATCATGCACAATAACCACATATTTCCATGATAGAAGATGATGTGGATACTTGACGTGGCATTGATTTCCCACGCAGGACTAGGCTAATTGCGGGATGATGCTTCCCAAAGGGTAGAGATGCCTAACGACGTCAGTTGCATTGTGTGGGCTGTGAAGTTCGCCTATTGATAAAAAGCTAGCTTTGTTTTGGAATAAAATAGGAGAGATCAAGTAGAGTTGGTGCAACTCTTCCTACACTTCTTTGGAAGTTTTGTACGTAGATTGAAGGTGGCAGAACTTTGAATCCTTTGTTTATTCCTTGAAGATTTGAACAATCTTTTGTTAGTTAAATGCATTCTTTAGATTTTCGAGATTTTTTTTAGTTGTAAGGTATTTTGTTTGGAAAAGTTCTAAACACTATCTATGTATTTGTGTTCCAGAAGTGTTGTGCGAGAGTTACGGAAGTGCGGATGTCTCTTCCACTTCCTCTCTATGCACGCACAAATTCAACTATCTAAATCAACAATGGACATTAATGTATATCGGGTGATAAATAAGGGTGGGTGATTAACTTGAAGGGTGGGCTAGCTACTACCACTATGTCAATGTGGTCTCATTTGATTCAATATCAGATTCTAAAGGAGTTATGCCAAAAGTGCTTTGCAAATTATTAGATACACGATTTTGAAAACTATGGTGGAAATATAGGTGTCTAAATGCATCCAGGGTTGAGTTGAGTTTGTCTTATTTCACCGGATGTACTGTGCGTTGAATAACAAATTTCTGGATACAAATGGATTTGGTTACAAAATACATAGAGTTTAGGTGGAACTTTGCAGAAACGAGGGAGAATATTTTGGTAACAAAGGTGCTAATTTGGAGGTGAAGATGCAAAGAGAAACATACATGAAAATTTCCTTGAAATAAAAAACCTCAGAGATGGATGCAACATTTTACAATCATTACAAATTTCTTCTATGTGTTCTCTGTCAACCATATTCCATTCATACTTAAAAATACATGATATGTTACCGACCATTTGAACACCACTTACTCTAAGAGAGTGGATATTCTTCTAAGTGATTATAGTTATTAGTTGTGGGATCGATGGATTTGATCATCCAATCGTAATCAACGACTGACATCAAATGTGGGGTCTCTCTGCTTGTGATGTCAGCAAAGGGGGGGAGGGAGGGGGGGGGGGGGGTTCACATTCCACATTTTTTTGGGTGTGGAGCCTGATTATCTTCTTTATTTTGTACCATAGTTTTGGACCCCTATTCTAAACGGGGTGGCAATGTCGCCCATAATTAAACACTGCCTAGGGGGTCCAAGGGGGGGGGGGGTGGTGGGGGTTCAGGGGTAGTGCCCCTAAAGCTAAAAGAAAATGTAAAATTGTCTTGTAAAAGTATTGTAATTTCTAGTCAATCTAGGTCGTTCATTAGGCAAATTATCTGACGATAGAAGTTATGTTTAATTTAGGGTTTTTTTCCCCTAGAAGGCAATCCCTAATTTTGTATGAGGGTATTGTATTGCGGGTGTGTATTGCATGTGTATTCTCAAAGGGAGAAACTAATAGGGAGTCTGTGAGAGAGAACAAAGGATATTACAATGGATTTGATGTAGGTTGTGTCTTTTCATTTTGTTGGATAATAAAAAGGAAGGACTAGATGTTCGGGGTGGACGTAGCCCAAACTGGGTGAACCACATATATTTGTGTCTCTCTAGTTTTATGTGTTTTGTGTGTTTGTGTTTTTCACATATTTTATGTGTTGCATTGCTCTAAAAAATTTTCTCTTAGTTTTGTTAAAATAATCAAATAAAAAAAATCATTTCATCTCATATCTATGGCTATTGTTGATTGAGGGGAGGGGTACCCTTGTAACATCATACGAAAATTGGGGGAGGGGGGGTGGTGGCGTCCAAAAACACAGTTTCATCCTTCACTAGAACAATTCATTGTATAAAATATGAGTGATTGAATGACTTGTTGAATGACTCAAGTCAGTTTGTATCAGGCTCTATTCTTGAGTTTTAAAAAATTGTATCAGGCTTCTCGCATGGTGGTTTTTGCAGGTCTCCTTTAGAGTCTGATATCCAATGAGGGACAACCACGTAAGTGAGTTTGTGGGGATCATATAAAAAATCGAGTGCCTTCAAGGAGTTAATTCCTTTCCTAATTTATGAATCGATGTACTGTAATATGTCGATTTGGCTAATGTGCATCGATTCATAAAATCAAATTTCCTATTGAGGTGGTAGAATTTTGTTGTGGATCCTAGAGTACCAAGTGACTTTGGTACTGGGCGCCCAATGCGTATCTAGATCATCAAATCAAATAAGTTTGGGTCATTGGATATTGAAGTGATGTTGGCGTAATAAGAGATGGAAAGTGGTATAGTCAGTAACACAATGATATTTATTTAATACAAAAAGTGTAGTCTAATGTAAATGTGGCATGATGTGAACATTAAACGTAAAATATTCACCATAAATGAGCTTATTAGGTTATCAATTATTATTCCCCTGCATTTTTTTCTCCTTAATGGATTGGTACTGATAAAGGAATAAAGTTTTGATTCTTTGTTGGAGCTTAGAGTGAACATAGAATCTTGTAACACCCTCCTCCCACATTTACCCAAGCTAACCAGTCCACCGGGGTAAACATGTGACAAGAGGCCACTATGATGTGATTCAACCTCCTAGGTCACCTTAAGGAAGTGGAACAAATGTTATACAACCAACCTGAGAATTCACACATCCTATAGAAACTCTAGGGGCCAACCAACCCTTCGAGGTGACCAACCCCTGAAGAAACTCAACATTTTATTGACCTAGAGCCCCAATTGCTCCCTTACCAAGCCTTCCAAGTGACTGAGAGTCCCAATCTCTCCCATGATCCTACCTGAGTGCGACATTAGCCTTTTTCTACCAGTTCTATGCCAGCAACTGCAGGATTTAAATCTATTTTCTAGGGCTAGGACCTAGTAACTTCCCAGAAACTTATGAAACTTCCAGAAATCATAAAAGACATGAAGACAATTCTTTTTATAAAAAAATTGATCAAGGACTTTACTGGACCCCTACTAGCCATGATAGGAACTCGTCAAACATGTCACAAATATGTAATTTACATGTCATAACAAAATATCTGAGCATAGGGATCTCATACATATCTAAGAATTGCAAGGAAGCATTGATGCTTATCATATTAGCTACGTTTTCAGCTATTAGGTCACATATTCAATGTTCATTCACTTATAAAAAAACCATGATGAGATCCATACATCAAAACTCTCATAAAACATGATCAAAACCAACATATAACCAACATAAATAACATGGATATAACAACCATAAAATCCACATATAAACTAGTACATTTGCACTTGAAATACTAAGGAGAATAAAATCTTATTAATGAATGAATAGACCAACCAGGTTCGGGACTTCCACATACCACCTCACCATAGATTGGATGAACCAAATATTTCTTTTAGTCTATCACCCCCGTGCCATATTCCAAGCATGAATGTGGAACTCATAACCATAAATCAACTAGGGCTTCCTGAGGCTAAACCACCTCACCCTCATCAATAGAACCAGGATTTACTGCGATCCCAACCATATCACTAGGCCCTAAACAAGAATGTATGCCACCAGTTCTCTCCACCTAAACCGTGATGAATTTTTCTGTCTCAACTTCTCGGCTTTACCATGTATCCTGCCATTACTAGTCAAGGGATTCCTAGACCTATGAGGTCTCCACCCTCTGGTATTTACTGTGTATCCCATCATGGAATTCCTAGGCCCAATCAAGTGTACACACCACTAATATTTACCATGTATCCCGTTATTCACTAGTCGAGGATTCCTAGGCTCAATCTAGGTGTTCACATCCGAGCTTTACTGTATGTCCCATCTTGGGATTCCTAGGCCTTTTGAATAATACTAATACAACCCCACTCAATTTCGATTCCATCCAAAAATCCAACTCAAACAAATAAAGAGAACCCACCACACCATGGCTATCCGAAAATGGAAAAGCTAGGCTGAAGAACACTGTCAGCCGTGGAAAAACCCATGCCATTGATGGCAATAAATAACAAGAACACACATGCATAACCATGCATGCAAAAATTAGCAGGCAAATCATGCATGCAAATTGATACCTACAAGTAATCCATTGTAGTTCCTTGATCCTGCTCTTCCTTTCTTGATATTTTCTTCCCTTTGCCTATGATTTTTCTTGATCCAATGTGGAAGTGCTCCAAGAAAACTCTAAATGTCCAAGAGTGTGTGAGAGAGGGAATAGAGAGAGAGATCCAAAAATAAACTGACAAATGGTACCAACTAGTCCTCAGAAGCCTTTTATTAATGAGGCCTTTATTTTCTTCAATTTTCCATTATTTTCCTTCATTTTCCTCCTCACATGCAACCGATGACCTTTCATCTTCCTTTTCTCCTAATTTTCATTAATTTCATAAATAAATGACAATAAATGTCTCTTGCCTTTCCAACGCCTTTTCCATTTCCTTTTCCAATTTCCTTAGCCATAAGAAACCAAATGAACACCCACACTAGGATGTTTTTTCCCAACATTTAGCTTGGAATAAGTTTCCCATAACTGTGGTTATTATTTTTCCTTTATTAACTTTTATTACATGGAATTTTCACCGGGCTAGTTACATAACCCTCCCCATTGGGGGAACACTGTCCTTGGTGTTCAATGACACCTACAACCACAATATTGCTGAAAGAAAAAAAAACTTCCCATGCAGCTTTATAACTTAGCTCGTTTTAGTATTTACAATGATCAGCTTGCTAAGAAGCAACCCGACATGAAAACATAAAAACATGATAACCATAATAACATGACATCCATATCGCTTATTTGATCTTTATAACTTAGCTCATGGTAGTATTTATATCCATATACATATGTACATATACCAAACCATCAAACCAAATCATATACCAAAACATATATCAAGGACACTCACTCAACCAACGAATAGAGAAGGATACATAGCCCACATATGATCTACCATCTCCCATGTAGATTCATCAGGCCCAAAGTTCATCCATTGCACTTTAACCTCCTCGATTTCTTGGTTCCATAACATGAGCATATTTCTCTGCAAAATACACCACGGTTCTGACTGGAATTCTCCTTCTAGCTCCACCTACAATACAAACTAGTCAATCACATGATCAACATATTTAACATACTTCTTAATTAATGAAACATGGAAAACATCATGGAATTTCATTGTCGTAGGTAGTGCAAGTTGATATGCTACTAGTACAATACTTTCAAGAATATTGAAAGATACACAAAATCGAGGTGTAATCTTGGCACATGATCTGATCCTCAAGGATCTCTTCTTGGGATTGATGCACAAGTACACATGTTCTCCAACTTGGAACTCCTTAAACAACCTATTCTGATCTGCATAAATTTTCTTCCTATCCTATGCTACCTTTAGATTCCTCTTGATTACCTTCATTTCTTGTTCTATTTTTTCCAACATGTTTGGTCCAATCAATACCATGTTCATTGGATCACTCCAACTGATGGGAGTATTGTAACTCCACCCATACAGTTCCTCAAATGGAATCATCCTCAGTGACTCCTGGTAACCATTATTATAAGCAAACTCAACCAATCGAAGGTACTCCTCCCATCTCCTCTGTTGGTGCATCACATACATCCTCAACCTATCCTCCAATATCTTGTTGACCCTCTCTATCTGTCCATATGTTTGTGGATGATAATTTGTGTTGAATGCCAACTATGTACCCAGACTTGCAAATGAATCTTTCCGAAATTTAGAATTGAACTTAGCATACCTGTCTGACACAATATTCTTCAAAACACCATGTAATCTGACGACATATCTCATGAATACCCATGATACATCACTAGCTAAATAAGTATACTTTACCGAAATGAAGTGTGCTACCTTTGTCAACCTTTCCACCACAACCATAATAAAATCATGTTGTATAGATGTCCTCGGTAAAATTTTAATGAAATCCATGGAAATGACCTCCCATTTCCACTCTAGAATCATAATTTGTTGTAGTAAACAACCTGGATGCTTACAATCTACTTTTCCTTGATGACAATCCAAACATATAGCCACAAAATTTTCCACGTATTTATTCAAATTCGGCCAATGATAAAAATTATTCATTGATGTCAATGTATTTTGATATCCTACATGACCTGAGTACAAATTCACATGAAAATATCTTAAGATAAACTTCTTGAGTTCACTTTTGTCTTGCACATATATATTGTCTATGAATTTGACCAAGCCATTTGATGAGAGATGATAGTCCACATCATATGCACCTGTAACTACTCCTGTACCTGTACCACTACCTATACCTATACTTGTACCACTACATATACTTGTACATGCACTCTGTTGTAACCAATGCCTAAGCTCTCTATACCTGTCATCTTTCTGCCCTGCCTGTGAGATTCGATCCTATAGATATGTCCCATAAGAACTCATAGTTGCAATTTGATTTATCTGTAATCATTTGATACAATCATTTGCAACCTTATTCTCTTTACCCTTGATGTACGTGATTTCAAATTCAAACTCACTAATTGTGGTCAACCATATAGCTTGCTTGGAATTCAAATTCTATTGATCAAACAAGTATCTCAACCCACTGTGATCACTCATCAATACAAACCTCCTGCTGAGAAGATAGTGACTCCATATATTCAACGAATGAATTATCGCTACCAACTCAAGGTCATGTGTTAGGTAACTCTACTCGTACTCATTCAATTTTTGTGACCTGTAGCACACTACCTATCCTTCTTACATAAGGACTCCACCCAAACCTCTCTTACAAGAATATGTACATACCACAAAATATTTGTTTGGATCTGCAATCTTTAACACTGGAGAATTTGTCAACAATTGATTCAACTGTTAAAAACTGACTGAACATTCCTCTGTCCATTATAACTTCCTCACATCCATTATAACTTCCTTTGCCAAAGAAAGATCATATTTTTTAAAAATCCATGGGACATCACCTTCTTTGAAATACCAATTAGAGGGACCAACCTCTGATCATGTACTTTCTAATCATCTTGGCTAATGTTTCTTTTTAGTTTTTTAAGTAATAAGATCTTTCCTAACAGGAAATATATCACTTTGTTTCGATGATATGTGCTGCCATAAAGAAGATGAAACATTTTTAAATATATGCATGGGATCTAATAAGTGGGTAATATTAATATGCTCCCAATATGGGGGGGTTATAAAAGATAGATTTCCTTTTCATCCCAATGGGAGATTTCTCAACATAGGTGACGAAGGATTCTGGATCATCGAACATAAGCTCCCCATTTGAATCGAACATTTCTATGAACTCCTTCTCCTTCTCTCTCTCTCATATTCTCTAAGACATTCATCTGGTGTCGCTATTGTGGGACTTTGGGTTCTCTCTCATTTTCCATTGAAAGCGGATGTTTCTCTTCTATAAGGGTGTTCTTCGGGGAATAATACCCTGGATCAGTCATACACTGGCTTTCGTAGGTCGTTGGACCATCTAGCTTCCAAAGAAGGTCCACAAAATTTACATCCATAATACCCTTTTGTTACAAAGCCTGAGAAATTATTGTATACAATATGCATGGCATGTTAAATGATGTCATGAAGATCGGAACAATTACAAAAAAATAAATAATTAATATGTGAATGAATATTGTTACGTATATAAACAAATCAATAAACATATAATTTACCAGAGAAAACTCCCAATATTGGATAATGATGTGTCGCGTAAGCACATATTCCATACAACGTAAAACTCCTCTCTATTGCGATGGGTCTTGATACATCGTATACATTTATCCCATCTCATAATTCCTTCAATTCATCTACTAGTGGTTGTAAGTAGACATCCATATTCTTCACTTGTATTCTACCAGGGACTATGAGAGCCAACATAAGATGTTCATTCTTCACGGACAACCATGGGGGGATATTGTTATTGATCACTACTATAGGCCAAAAATACTAGTTGGTGTTTTGGAGGGAATATGGGTTGACGCCATCAATGGCTATGCTAAGTCGTAGACTTTGTACTTCATCCTTGAATTTTTTGGGCCATGTATCCTCTATATGCTTCATGGCTATTATATTTGTTGGGATTTGCATAACTCCCAACTCACTTCTGTGTGAGGCATGCCATTCCTACAACATAGCTAATTATTTGCAACGAAAGAGCCTTTGAATCCTTGGGATTAGGGGCATGTGCCACAATATCTTAAAAGTAGGACCACGTGATTTACCCTTATTTTTTTATTTATCATACCTATCATTCCCAAATTTCAGAAATATCTCTTTTTCTGCATATTATCCTCTATATAGAATACAATCATTTTGACATACATGATATGATATGTACTCAACACCCAACATTTTCAACAATTTATTTGCCTCTTCGAAACTACCGAGCAAGACATTATCACTCAGAATAACCTTATCTTTGAATAACCTGTATTTTTTCATGGACAATATTAAATGTACATTAATGCCAATAATTATTAACATTCATAAAATTGACCATTTGTAGTGTTGATTGTGTGACAATATTTCTCAACATATAAGGGACTTGATGGTCAATTACCTGAAAATTTCCGAGAGGCATGCATTCGGCAAGATAAACTTTGCTTTCAAGTTATACAGTAACATTTTTGTCCCCAACTGGGTAGAATTTGTCTGACCACCAAGTCCAAAGAGAGGGGTGGTGGAAGCAAATTTAAGGCTTTCAAAAAAGGTATCAACGATATAAGCATCATCCCCTAGCTGATCATCGTTCTGGAATGTATCTAACAAAATTGTCTCCATGGAAATGTTATCCCTTAAGTAATCATCCATAACAACCTCTATTTGATTGCCTCCATTTCCAGCTTGTGAAGAACTACTATTGTTGTAGTCATTCCTAATTGGTGAATCTGGACATAGTGGGAATTGAATAGGTGGTTGATTCAACCATTCTTGGTATTGTTCCTCTCTGAGTTTTTCTCTTAATTTTTCCTTATGTCGATTTGACATTGTTGTGGGGTGTAACGAAAGATGGTAGGTAGGTCGGCCATCATCACTAGAATCCTAATAATTAAAAAATATATTTGAACATGGTTAGTACAAAATCGATGATATCAATTAGTAAGCACGCCAATGCATGATTAATTGGTTTGACGTTGAAATAATTACATTATACCAAACAATTATTATTACCATCAGTGTCCCGGGATTGTGGCTAGACGATGGCATGTTGCAATTGTAAGGGTGAAGCGGTTGTCCATTTTCATCTACCAACCGTGCCTTGCGGTATGTTGCTCCTAATAAGAGCTTATGACGTTTTGGAGTTGTTTGAATATTTTGTGCATCTTAAATCGATTTTGAATCTACATGTACCTACAAATTGTTATACATTAATTTTATTCAGTTGATTAACATGGATAAAAAAAAAAATTCAATTAGATAATGAAAATATAAATAAAATCTAAAGTAATTACATCAGGAGATGGATAGGGAGAACTCCCTGATGGAGTTTGAGAAATATTATGGAATGACCTGGATTTTGAAGAATTGTCCATTTGATATAATTATGAGATTTTCTCCCTGCATTTGAGAAAAATCAACGATAAATTTTGGTGTGATACCAAAAAGTAATTTCGGTGACTTAAAAAAGGAGTTATTTTTATCAGTGCTAATGTACTGTTAACCGCACCAGTGCGATTTTATTACCAGACATACCAGTGTTTTTTTATTACTGGACGCACCAGTGATGTTAGTTAACAAACACACCAAATATTGGGAAAAAAAAAGAGCAACTTTATTTTTTGAAGTGAAAAAAAAAGTAGTAAATTGAAAAATGAGCGACAAATAATTTTCGGAAATCTAATTTCATAAAAAATTTCTTTAAATAGTGAAAGTTGTTAAAACACACACATGGTGTATGAAGAAACAAAACACACACATAGAAAGATAAGCATGAGATGCTCATATTATTCACCATAGATGTACATTTATAATACATTAATGGTGTGACTCTTGGATTCATCTTCCAAGGTCACTTGGACTCCTTTGTGACTCTTCGCCTTCCACACCTACCCATAGAGGATTAGGTGTTCAACATTCCCCCCCTTAATTCGAAGGGGTATGTGTGAGTCCAAAAAGATAGTTGTAATACAAATCTGCAAAATATGCATGGCATCACTTAGGCTAAATCAACTCTCTGAAATGTTGGCATAAAGAGGTGGTTTAAGGATGACCGCCAACACTGGAATGCAACATTTATTTCAGTTCCCGAAACTCTTCCAAATCTGGCAAGAAGCTGAGGGATTCTGCTAGAGGAAGTGTCCCTCATATTTGAAGAGGGAGACCTTCAACCTAAAAGAAGGGAAGTCTACAACCTGTGATGGTTTAAGGATGACCACCAACACTCGAATGCTTGATGCATTTCCTGGAACACTTCCAAAGCTAGCAAGAAGCTGAAGTCTTATGCTAGAGGAAGTGTTCTGAAAGAGGAAGAATATCAACCTCACATAGATGGTTTAAGGCTATCCACCAACCATAGGCATGCTCATGGACGTTCGTGTCTCTGGCTACAACTTTGAATCTGGAACGACAGGTTGTGGCTTAGGCTCGCTTGAACTGTTGTGTCTCTGGCTACAACTATGAATCTGGAATGACGAATTGTGGATCAGGCTCGCTTGAACTATTGTGTCTCTGGCTACAAGTCTGAATATGGAATGAGAGATTGTGGCTCAGGCTCGCTTGATGTAGCGTCGAAGCTTGTAGATGACCACCATTTTCCCCCTGTCAGGTACAAGGTGAGATGATGGCAAAAACTCAACTGCAAGATTGTTCAATATTCTAGAACAAGTTCTGACATGCAACTTAAACATCTTCTTGGTTTTTGATGCCCATTGCCAAGAAACGATCCATCCAAGATGAATATTTGTTCTTGCAGGAGGCTTGTTTTTGAAGCATCTGTGTGAAGAATGGATGTGCCGACCACAGTGCTTGCATGGGTGAAGATTGAAACAATGATCTTTCATATGGTCAACGCGATCACAGTGTTGGAATTTTAAAATCTATTATTGTTGTTGCTGTGGAAGAGGAGCAGGATCTGGAACAGTTGAAGGTGAACTGTCATGAAGAAATATGGCACTCTGAAATTTGATGGGCTTGGAGTAGTTTGAAATATGAAAGGACAACTCCTTGTCATATCCAAGACCTGTTCTTTGCTTGTTATCGACAAGCTCTTCCCAAGGTCTGATGATGGGCTTGGGAAGTGCGGACTGAGCTGCTACATCTGCATGTAAATTTTATCCTATACAAGGAACTGAATGTGAATCTACTGTAATCTTATATTCTTGCTGCTGATGAGAGTCCTTCTCAATTTTCTGAACAGAAACAGGTTCAGAATGATGACTCTTTTGCTAAAGTTCATCTTTCTAAAGTTGAGACTCCAACTGCAAAAACTCAATCTTGTCTTGTGCATCTTGCAAGCAAGTTTGAATATTAAAAAGAGCATTCTTTCTCATTTTTACCATATCATGAACAATGGAATGAATGAGGTTATTCAACAACTCTAATGCATCATTGATTTTAGCCATTTTATCAACAAATCAAAGTTACACTTCAAACTCTGACTGCAACTATGAATTAAGAAGCAATACCCACTCACAATGTCAGTACAATACAATGTCACTGCAAAATATTTTGTAAATGTGCAGCAAAAACCACTATGAAATAACCCTTTAAGGCAAATGATTTCTCTCTTCTTCAAAGAGTTGTTTTACACCAACAACTCTAATTCAACAAGAAGATATTCACAAGCTTGGATGCTTCACTATCGATAAGCAGATGGTCTTGAGCTTGCTATATTAACTCACAATAAAGACGAAGGAAAATTCCAAAAAAATATTTATGTGGCAAAACTATGACTGAATTTATGATGCCACTGCTAATTTGAAAATGATGACCAATTTTCAACATTTGCCTTCACATTGTCAATATCTTTTAGAGAGTCACCCTTCTATACATGTCACAAATCTTGGTCACGTTTTCATAATAGAGAAACATACAAAAAAAACTTCACTTTTCAGTATATAGAAAATCCATATATCCATTTACTCATATACCATCTCCCGAGTCTCTCTTCTTCTTCTTCTCTCTTCCTTTTTTTTTTTTTTTTTTGAAAAAGAAAAAAAATTAGGGAAAAAATAGAGGTATTATCTAGGAGAGGTGTTTTCTGGGGAAGGTATTTTCTGGGGGAGGTGATTACTGGGGAAAATGATTTCTGGGGTAGGTGATTACCGGGGAAGATATTTACTGGGGAAGATGATTTCTGGGGTAGGTGATTTTGGGGGAGGTGAAACTATAAAAAAAAATTGGTATTATGAAAAATTGGTATTTTGGCAGAATGAAAAAAAATCGCAGAGAATCTGCATGGGAGGGTTGTTGATGAGGGGCGGGCGAGAGCAAGGAGTGCAGGTGAGGGGTGAGCTGCATGAGGGGTGGGGATTGTGAGAGGGGAGGTCGAGTGGTGAGGGGAGGGGGAGGGGCGTGGAGCAAGGTGAGGGGAGGGAGACTGTTGAGGGGAGGGGGAGGAGCGTGGAGCGAGGTGAGGGGAGGGCTGGGATGGGGAGAGATGGAAGAGGTGGGTAGAGGGGTTTGGGAAGCGGTGAGGGGGCAGGTAGAGGGGTCGGGGGCGAGAGGGAGTATAGTGTGGGTTGAGCGTGGAGTTTACAGGGGGCGGGGATGAGGAGAGCAGGGCAGAGTGTTTGAGGGTGTGGGTAGGCCGAGTGTTGAGAGGTGGGACGTGAGGGCCGAGCGCTGTGAGGGGGATGGGTGAAGGGGCTGAGCGCTGTGAGGGGATGGGTGAGGGGGCTTGCGTTATGAGGGGGGTGGGTGAGGGTGATGGAGCGAGTGAGGGGGATGAGCGCTATGAGGGGATGGGTAAGGGCCGAGGGCCGAGGGAAGGTTGAGGGCCAAGGGGAGGGAGGTGAGGGAATGCTGCAAAAATTTAACTGTTTAAAAAAAAAAATTGTAAACTATGCTCAGAATTTGAGCAGAAATTGCACAGTGGTGTGCAGAAACAAAATTTGGTAGAATGTGCAGAAAAATAATTTCCCACTTTCAACACCAAGAATTCCAGGAGCAGTGAGAAAACCTATAGAGTTTAAAATGTACAACGCTACTCTTCACAAAAATAATTTCTGAACATAGCAAAAATGCACAGTGTTTTTGCTGAACGCAACAAAATAATTTCTGAATGCTGCAAAAATGTACAGGACTTTTGTTGAACGCAACGAAGTAATTTCTGAATGTTGCAAAAATAATTTCTGAATGCTGCAAAATGATTTCTGAATGTTGCAAAAATCCACAGGATTTTTGCAGGTTTACGCAGGCCACAAAAACAAGTGGCTCACACAAGATGAGCTGGTTATGAACGTATCAGCTATGATACCATGTTAAAACACACACATGGAAAGATAAGCATGAGATGCTCATATTATTCACCATAGATGTACATTTATAATACAATGGTTTGACTCTTGGATTCATCTTCTAAGGTCACTTGGACTCCTTTGTGACTCTTCGCCTTCCACACCTACCCATAGAGGATTAGGTGTTCAACAAAATTTATTCATTATTTCATTATTTTTGCAAAAAATTTCAGGGATGGTTTGTACGAGAGACATACCTGGAGCAAGAGAGAATGAGAGCACCGTGGAACAACAAAAAACTTTCGAACAACAACACTATTCAAAGAATTAGAATTTGAAACATCTAGTGATTCACACAAAAACCCTGTAGTATAGTAAAATTGTTTTTTTCATAGTTTCTGTTAGATTTAATACATGCATTGTCAAATTTTAAATTTTACTGTGCATTTTACTAATAAAATCATTTACAATCTCTATTCCTATTTACATTTAATTAAAATTCAAGAAAAAAAACAAAAAAAATATTTTCTTACGTTAAATCCTTGCTTCTTCTTGTTTATGTGAATTCACAATTAGGGCTTTTCATTTTAGATTAATAGGGTTTGTATTACTATATATATAGGCGTATGACATCTAACCTGCAGGACCACTTGCAGAGTCGGATCCCAATCCCTGTTGCCCCTTGCATGATTTTTTTAAAAACAGCTTTTGTTAATCAGTGCACACTGTTTAAAATAGTGCACCGATGCATGATTGTATTATAGCGCACTGGGCATGTATTGAAAACAAAAATGTTTGATAAAAACTGTTTTTTATTAATTTATGTTTATGTTAATCGGTGCTCCAGTATTAATATAATGCATCAGGTCTCCTTGTTGACAAAGAGAACTGTATGGTGTTTCTACTGTCTTGGCGGTGCATTTATAAAAACCTACCGCACAATGTTCGGTGCATAAGTTGCGAAAGTTGCACCGTTTTCTTGATTTATTTTTTTTACCTGAAAATTATGTTATTTATTTATAAAATATATCAATGAATAGTACATGTTTTATATTGATAAATAAATGGTTGAAAAGAGTTCAAGTAACAAAAATACTGATAGCACATCCAGAAAAGCAAAAAAGGCAAGTTCTTTGTAAATTCTTTAAAAAAACTATTATTTTTGAACTATGCTTAAGTTTAACTAATATGTATTGTTTAGTGTGTATCACGCGGAGCCACAAAATGATGAAGCTCGATAATATTATTTCTGATCTAAGACTATAAGAGCGTAAAAGCTTGATGGAAAAATACAGAAGGATGAATCAGGTGAATGAAAAAATACTATCGATCCAATATGAGTTTATTTTTTGAATTTTCATTCATAATATACTTAAAAATATTAGATAACATGTTTCAAGCAATATATTAATCAAATATGTTTAATGTTCTACAAGGACCAACAACGAAGAAAAAGAATGTTGTTCTAAGAAAAGAAAAGAAAATAGAACATGCAAATGAAAATGAATTGCTCCTTAGCTCATCTGGAGTGGTGTTAGAGGTTAACGATAGGGGGGAAAGCTTTTACAAAACTTTGAGGGATCTAGTGGAATGAATATATAGATGCTATTTCCACTTACAATACAAAAATCAATCCAATGGTTCCAAGAACCAAATTGTATTTAAACTACATGAAGAGTTTATAGAGAATTGGTCAATGAAACATGTTATAATTTTAATAGAAAAAACATACAACAACAAAAAAGAAGGATTTAAAAAGTAATATTCCTTTAAATTCTTTTCTATAATTATATGTATATATTACTATAAAGAAATCATTTATAAATATCACTTTTGTTATATTTGGTTTTCATATATCACTATAAAAATTAAATAGTTTATTGTCATGTTACATTTTCAGGAAGATTATGAAAATCTCAAAGGATGAATGAGCTGATATCAGAAATATGCCAATAGGAATGTCCAAAAAGGTGTACAGGGAGATGGTCAAAGAAATGGACATAATTGTGTCGCACGATGAGCCATCTTAACAACAACGTGCTTAAAATGTAATATGTAATCATTGAATTTTTCGATTAGGTACAATAAATAAATAATTTAGCATTAAATATTAATTTTCAAGCATTTTCTTGTAGAAAAAAAGAAAATGGAACCCATTCAACACAAAAAACAGGACGACAAGGAATAAAATGATTGATATCTATGTTTGTGAGTAATTGTTACTTCCTTATAACAACTTAACTAGATTTCATTTTTGTATATTTTAAGTTGTTTTACAACAATCATCATTGAATGTCTTCAAACAGGTGCTAACAAACAAAGAAGAACCATCAGAAGGATTAATTGACATTGGGTTAAATATGGGTTGCCAGTATATGTTGGCATATCAGAAATTAATTGTGGAATTTGTAAGCATCTATCTTGTTTTACTTAGCTCCTTCTATAATTAATAGAACAAAAAATTCTTTTATATTAAATCTATGATTTGTTATGGGGTATAAAACTTGCAGGAAACAAAGTATGGAACTGCGCCAACAAATGAATTGTTGAAAGATGGCATGAAATTTTGTTTTGAAATAATTTGTATAGTTCATGAGTCAATTCTTGCTATGGAAAAATTATTTTCGATATACATTGATGTATATTACTTAATATTGAAATTTTCATTATTCTCACCAATATATATACATTCATGACACTTTATTTTTATGTTTGTAGATAGAACTTGAAGAAGAAGAAAACAATCAACACAACGAACAAAAAATTCCTCCAAATAACCCAAGTCATGGAAGTAGCTCAAGCAGTGACAGCAGTTCCAACAAAGAATCATGATCAATATGTTTGGATATCAAATCAAGGCATTGTATTTTTTGAAATATTTGTCTGTGAAATCAAACATTTTGTTTAATGTAATGGACATAGTGTCCCAATTGAAAGACAAAGGGATACCAATAATTGTCCCATTTTGTATTAAAAAGAGTGACTTATTCATATATATATAATAAAATATGTTTTAATTTATTTTATTGCGTTCTCCATTGTCGCTGTGAAATGTTACACCACTGATTAAATATATGGATAATTAAATATTATAATGAAGAGATGTGAAATCTGATGATACGATATAACAAATTCATCCAATTATCACATTCAAATGCACTAATAAAAATTTAATTGATATGAATAATGTTATAAGATATGTGTTGAATTTTGATGAATAATGAATTTTAAAAAATCACAATAATTGCACTATGACAGGTTGATGTTTCTAAAAATTAGAAAATGAACACTGGTGCGTGTTAGTTATTGTGCACTGGTGCATTTGTATGATATTTCACACTGGTGTGTTTCTATGACCTATGGGCACCGCACCAAATACAAGTACCAATTAGAACGAGCGGTGTGCTTTATCGATGACTACCACCCAGGTGGGCGGATTGGCATTCCATGCATCGGTATGGTTTGCCTTTAACGCGTCAATGCATTTTTATAACTTAATGACCAGGTGCATTTTAAAACCTTAACGGATCTGTGTGTTTTTATACTTTAACGACGTTGGTGCATGCACCTTCTATTAGCCTGGTGTGTAGTTGTGGGTGACATGCACCGGGACGTTGCTAAACGCCCTGGGGCTTCTGAAATTTGTTTTCCATCCTAGTGCTTGGTATATTTACAGTACCATTGCATACATGTTAAAAATCACTGGTGCGTTCACACATTATGCGTGCAACGATGAGAAAAACATCCGTAAAAACCTCCAGCCACATAGTTTTTTTTAGTTGTGTTGAAGTTCCATTAGAAGCTCCGTCAAAACCTCTGTTACCAAAAATGGATGTTGTAGAAAATGTTTTTTTGACAATTATGGCCAATTTTATAACACTAAAAACCTCCTTTATAACCTCTGTTAGAGGGTCTTTTCCTTGTAGTGCATATACATGTTCAACACTTCTTATCATTTTACCCTGTTGATTTGTGTATCACATAACATATTACCATTTTCCCTAGGTAAAATCCTCAATTACACTACATTTCACTTCACTTTATCTCCTTGAAGTTCCATAATACTTTTATCTATAATTCCCTAAGTCTTAAACCATATCTATCCTCAAAATCTCATATTTCCACTTTTTCTAATGGAAACACACACCTAATAGGTTTAAGATATTTTAAAAATCCTAAATCTTTAGTGCCTAATATTGACATATCAGTATTTATTATTATAATTCTTCATTGAGGCATTTTCTCTAAGTTTTATTTATGAATTTGTCACTATGGATTATAACTTAAGTCCATGCATACACATGAGACTAGGAACTCCCCCTCTTGACACGAGGAAAAAGCACACACACAAAAAAAAAATTTCCCTCACCTTAGCCTAAACCTTGTTCGCACATGGCAAGTCACCCATGTTTTGTTCTTATCCTTTGAGAAAATATTTGAGGAGTTAGTTGGGCCTTTAGTTGACTAGGTAGATTATTTATCCATGCACCCTAGGGTATTGATGCTCAACATCATCCGCCTTATCAACTCATGCACACATCCTAGGTGGTGTGCTCCACTATGAGGATATATCCACTTCTTACATAATCTTGTTCACACCTTGCATGAATGTGAAGTGACCATTAATTCTTTGACTTAGTCAAAGGGTGCCCATTTACACATATTTTGAGATCACATTAAATTGATGAAGACTCATTTTTGTTAATAGCACCTGTTATAGGGTGAAAACTTCAAGGTTGACTTGGTCAAAGTGTGCACAAATGCACATTATTTAAGTGTACGTTCATTTTCTCTCTTCTAGAATGAAATCATGATGGCGAAGGTTTAAATGTGAACATGGATTATAATTATATGTGTTTATTTCAGTCAAAGTGGTCCACGAGGAACAAGTATTAAGGGAACACTTACAAAAGGATTATTTTAAATTTTTATTGGTTAAATGGATTCTAAAAATACCATTAAATCTCTACACTTAGAATTCAAATACATTTCTATAAGAGCATATTCATAAATAAATATTTACAGATGGAACATCACTTGTTTCTTGAAACTTATCCCTCCTCAAATAATAATATTATTATGAGGTGGTTACTCCTAAGAAAACACCTTCATCAAGGATTTTAGAGTTAGCATTCATGCATGGCTATAGGAAATTTTCACTACCCTTCTATGGTTATTTTTCTTATGGGAAAGACAAATGGAATCTAATTTTTTCCTTTACATGAAGACAAGGGTGGAGGAAGCTAACATGTGGCACTAGAATTATCTTGAACATGCATCCACACACTTTTCTATGGGCTATTGACCAAATTTTCCCACATGGTAGTTGTAAATACTTTAGTTTATTTTTCTTGGAGAAGCTTACGAGGAAATAAAATTTATTTGAAGAGGAGTTAGAGCTCAAATCTACATAAGGTTTTTCTCTCTCCACTTACAAGTTGGTTTGATTGGTTGGAGATAATGGAAAAAAAAATTCTCATCTTTGCAAAACTATTGTGTAATATCATATATTCTTTAGTGATGCTTCAATGGTATAGTGGAAAATAGTTTGTACATAGCTAGTCTTCATTAATAAATAAGTTAGTACAAAAAAAATGCAAGTGAGGTATGATCTATTGCTTTTTCATTTATTTTAAGTTTTAGGTTAGATCTATTTGTAGTGGGGGTGAATATCTTAATTTTTTACTTCTTTACCCTAGGTTCTTCTTTAAAATTTTGAGTTTGTAATACTTAGGCTAAGTCCTTTAGGATTAGCCCCCTTGTGATTCTTGCATAATTTAGGTTTCTTAGTTTGATGCTCACTAAAAAGCCTTCCAAGATGTTTGAGGACTTGAAAGAATGTGATAAGACGACAAATACTCAAGAGTGGCTAAGACCCCATAGCATGAACAAGATGAGAACATATTCCATTCAATCATCATCCCACGCCTATGTTTTACATTTACATCATATTTCCATCAGAATTGTGGCTACATTCTCTTTATTTCAATTTCTAGTACGTGAAGTGAGCCTTGTTGAACAATAGGGAAGTACCCATTGACTCGAAGGAAACTTTTTCAAACTCTAAATTGTAGGTTACAAAGGTAACAATGGCCAACCTCTCGAGCTCCACAAGGTTTGCACTCATATTTGGTATTTTGAGTGAAGGTGATGGTTTTTGTGGTAACAATAAAATGGGTTTCATAGTCCAAACCATAGTTCAAGACCCGTGAGCCCACAACCATTGTTAAGATACCTACGCATATTGCATCCAATCCTTGAAAGTGGACCCATAAATCTCTTATCATTTATGAAGTCCCTGTTTAGGGCATGCATTGTGGTTTGTTACACCATCCATGATCCATGAGCCTAAGAAGTGTTACTTGGAGATAGATACATAGTTATATTTGAAGTAGTTTAATTGGATTGGTGGGAGGTAGATGTCAAATTATTTCTGCTCAGTCTTAAATTCTTGATGAGACTTTAGCCTATTATGATAAGGCTAGAAGGGCAGACACCCTCCATGAGTTGGACCACCCTTGTAGGTGTATCTTTGGATGCCTCAACGCTTTTTAAGTTACAAGTTTCCTGCTATGCATTGTTTTGCATGTTGTTGGTACTAATCTATGGTTTATAATGGCAGCTAGCCAAATTTTTAACCTAGGTCTCACCCAAGTAACCCAAATAGTTATTAATTCCCCTAGATTAAAAAAAACATAGATAAATACACAAATTTGATTCCAAATTGTAGCATGAATTACACAACCCATCCATATTACATGTGATCATTAAAATCAAGCTCCTCTCATAAAAATATGATTCATTTGCAAATCCTTTGGTACAGTGTAAACCCCTTTACATGGATTAGAAGCAACCCAAACACATTGTTTACCATTTACACTCACATGTAGGGAAAAATTATTTCTATATAAAATTTTTGGAAAAAAGATAAAAATAAGAGAAGAGTTTTCTTATAGCCTTTGGTTTTAATCTAGTTGTAAGATAAAACTTACCATAAAATCTCTAATTTTATTAGTTTACATAACATATAATTTTATTTTTTATTTTTTTTAATGAGAACTCAACGACAAAGGATGATCAATTAGTGGGACATGCAATTTCTAAATGGAATCCATTAATGTCTGTTGAAGCATAATGTTATTGAGGGAAAACCATACCACTCAAAATTAAAGGATGATCAATTAGTGGGATATGCAATTTCTAAATGGTATCCATTAATGCTTATTGAAGAATAATGTTATTGAGGGAAAACCATACCACTCAAAATTAAACCCACAAAATAACCCAGAAATGATTATAAAAAATTAGGTCAAAGATTTTTGAAAATCTTGGTTACAGTTGTTAAACTTCAGTATGTTGGGTGCCCCAAGAGTTTTTGATGGTGCTGAATCCATTTCCACAAAAAAAATGCAATTCAAATACTCCAACTACTTGATTTTTTTTATAAAAATTACCCAATTCAAGCAAAAAATTGTGGTCCGAGATATTCTCTTGAGTCCATAGACAACTTCCTCAAAATTAGAAGTCAATAAGAATCAAAGTTTCACTTATATTACTAGATACCTTTGAATCTTTGACCATAAAATTGTTTCCATATATCTAAATAAAATAAGCTTTCCACCAAACAAAAACACACTCTAACCAATATATAATTAATTAAAATTGTGACTATATAATATTATATTTTAAACCAATAAATATTTAATATTGTTGGAAATTTTAGAATTCCAAAACAATAAAATTCCCTTCCTTAACACAGAGAAATATTTAAAATTTCACTCTTAGACAAAGTTTTCAACTCAAAAAAAAATTTATATTCATAAAAAAAACTGTTGTTACAATTCTTCCCCAAAAGAGGGATTACAAAATAGTTTAACTGCTGCAAACACAGTGTAAATATATCTCTCTGTTATTTAAAAATAATACTCTGTCTCATTAAAACATTCACTGCTGTGAATACTCTGTTTCTCTGGAAAATACACTGTTGTGCAATTCCAAATTCGCATTCTCTGTCTTTTACAAAATGCACTTTGCTGTGCATAAAACTTCTGCTCTGTGTAATTAAAAATTACAACACTCTATTTTCTGTATATAACAAAATATCTCAAAATATCTCGGCTCTGTTTAATGTCATTAATTGACACACTCAGAAAAATTCACCGCTTGAATAATTCTTAATGGCTTCAATAACTTCTGTCAGCACCGCTCTAAAATGCATTGATGGCAAATTGCTTGCTGGCACTGCTGTTCTTTTCTTCCCGCACTGCTGTGCACATTCACTGTTCTTTGTATTACAAATAATACACCTCTCTCTCATACTGCTGGGCATAAAAAAAATTTACTGTGTATTGCAATACAATATTTGCCTCACGGGCCTTTTTAATATATATATGTGTTTCATATATTAAAAATAAAAACAAATAACTTTAAAACATTTAAAACCAACTATTGTTTTAAATATGTGCGATGGGCAATTAAAATTAAACCCAAATTCTTGTGTGTGCATTCATGTGGGCCCTCCACTGATGACATCAAGAGATATTCCGATGGGGTTCAACACTCCGCCTGCCCAACTTCATCAACCCCCGCGGAATGGCTTTGCCTGCGCTGTCCTTTTCCCTGTCCGGTTATGCGGCAGTTGGAAATTAATTCCAACACTCCCCCTTAATTTCAACTGCTGGGTTTTCCTGCATACCCATGCATTTCCTGAAATGTTCAAAGCTTTTCTGCTGAAGTGGCTTTGTGAGGATGTCTGCAAATTGATCCTCTGTTCTGCAATGTTGCAAAATAATCTCGCCATTGCTAACCAATTCCCGTATGAAATAAAACTTGGTGTCAATGTGCTTTGTCCTCTTATGAAAAACAGAATTTTTAGACAATGCAATAGCTGAACTATTGTCACAAAATATCACTGTCCCTTTTACCTGTTCTTGACATAAGCTTCTCAACATTTTTCTCATCCAAACTGCTTGACACGCTGCTGCTGTAGCTGCCACATATTCCGCCTCTGCTGTAGACAACGCTACAATGGGATGTTTCTTAGAAGCCCAAGAAATGACTCCTGAACCCATGTGAAAAACATAACCGGAAGTGCTCTTCCGATCATCTACATTTCCAGCCCAATCACTGTCAGTGTATCCAACTAAATCTGAACATTCTGAAGTAGTATACAAAATACCAAACCTCTTTGTACCTTCAACATACCTCAGAATTCTTTGCTGCCTGCCAATGTGTATCCTTTGGCTTTTCCATGAATCTGGAAATCAAACTAACAGCGTGCATTATGTCCGGCCTAGTTGCACTCAAATACATGAGGCTGCCAACTATGCTCTTGTACAAGCTAGGATCAAAATCCTTGCTGCTATCCTCTCTGCTGAGTTTTAATCCCATCACTGTGGGAGTGATTGCTGCTTTGCATTCCTGCATGTTAAATCTTTCAAGCACTTCATTAACATACTTTTCCTGTGAGATAAAAATCTCATTTTCATCTTGTTCTACTTCTATTCCCAAGAAGTATCTCAACAAACCCATGTCAGTCATCTCAAATTCTTCTTTCATGACTGTTTTAAAATTTTCAATAAGACAATCATCATTACCTGTGAAAATAACATTATCAACATATAAGACTACAATCAAGATTTTACCGTCTTTTTCTTTGATGTAGAGGGTGGGTTCTCCCTCACACTTTTCAAATCCATTTTCCAGTAGATAGGAGTCTATCCTACTGTACCACGCTCTTGGCGCTTGCTTCAGCGCATAAAGAGCTTTCTTCAACTTGCATACTTTGTTTTCTTGGCCTTTCTTTTCATAGCCGAGAGGTTGTTCAATGTAAACCTCTTCCATTAACACTCCATTTAGAAATGTTGACTTCACGTCCATTTGGTAAACTTTCCATTTGTTTTGTGCTGCTATGGACAGCACTACTTTCATGGTTTCCATTCTGGCAACCGGTGCGAAAGTTTCCTCATAATCTATGCCATGTTTATGCTTATAACCTTTGACAACAAGCCTTGCCTTGTGTCTCTCTATTCTGCCTTCAGCATTACTTTTGGTCTTGTAGACCCATTTAACTCCAATGACATCTTTACCTTTTGAGAGTTCAACCAAATCCCAAGTTTTGTTTCTCTCTATGGCATTTATTTCCTCATCCATAGCTTCTATCCATTTCTCATCCTTGATAGCTTCTTCGAAATGAACAGGATCATCAACATGACAATATAAAGCAAACAAAGAATTGATACCTTCATTAGCTAAATCTTGTTCATAAATTTCTTTCAAACTTCTGAATTTCTTACCTCTTTCAGTTGGTGTACAAGTACTTGAAGAAGCACTTGAATTTCCTCCTTGTGGTGTGCTTGGAGAAGCACTTGAATTTCCTCCTTGTGGTGTGCTTGGAGAAGCACTTTCATTTCTCCTCAAGGGTGTACTCTGCTGCTCTTTTGTTGGTGTTGCTGTTTGAGGATGTATTTCAGCGAACTCATCATCATTCTCATCATGAGATAAACAGTGTTTAACATTCACTGTTTTCTCTATGCTTCCATCCCAAGCTTCCTCTTCAATGAACTGAATATCCCTGCTCACAATACAATTCTTGCTGGATGGGTTATATAACCTGTACACCTTGGATTCCTCACTGTATCCAATGAAAATACATTTCTCCCCCTTGCTGTCCAACTTCTTCCTTAGCTGATCTGGAATGTGTGCATAAGCCACACATCCAAAAACCTTCATGTGTGTGACACTTTGCTTTGTGCCACTCCATGCCTCTTCTGGCACTTTGTTCATAACTGCTTTTGTAGGGCACCTATTCAAAATATACGCTGCACAATGTACAGCTTCAGCCCAATAATTATTTGGCAAATGCTTTGCCTTTAACATACTTCTCGCCATGTCCATTATGGTTCAGTTCTTCCTTTCGGCTACTCCATTTTGCTGCGGAGT
Source organism: Pinus albicaulis (assembly GCA_034641835.2). NCBI lineage: Eukaryota > Viridiplantae > Streptophyta > Pinopsida > Pinales > Pinaceae > Pinus > Pinus albicaulis. The sequence continues at coordinate 44,232 of JAXQQM020064734.1, forward strand.
ATATCTAGTTGTAAAATTTTTCTGAATACCATTTTCTCTACAAAAACGTAGAAAATCTTTAGATATATACTCACCTCCTCTATCAGTCCTTAAAACTTTGATATGCAGTCCACTCTGGTTTTCCACAAGTGCTTTGAAATTGCAAAATTTTTCAAACACTTCACTTTTGTTTTTCAAAAAGTAAACCCAAGTTTTTCTTGTAAAATCATCTATGAATGTTAACACATAGTGGCTGCTTGCAAGCGATGGAGTTTGCATCGGTCCACATACATCTGAGTGGACAATCTCTAAGGGTGTTTTTGCCCTTATGCTTTTCCCGGAAGGAAAACTTTCTCTGTGTTGTTTCCCAAGAATACAACCTTCACAAAGGCTATCCGGTTTCTCTATCAATGGTAAACCACTTACCATCCCTTTTCTGTTTAACAGATTAAGACCTCCAAAGTTGAGATGTCCAAATCTCAAGTGCCATAACCAATTATCATCCTTTGGTTCGCTTTGGTAAGTCTCTTGTGCAACTGCTGCTTTCTCTTCACCATTTTTCAAGTCTACTCTCATTCTGAGAGGGAACATCCTGTTCCTTGTCATCTTCACTTCAGCAATACATAGTTTGTTGGGTGGTTTGTCCATGATGGTACAAACATCATTATCAAAGAAAACATTATACCCCTTATGGACAAGCTGTCCAATACTTAAGAGGTTACACTTCATTCCTGGAACATAATAAACATCTGCTATGGATTTCTTTGCACCTAATCTTGTTAAGACATTCACATCTCCTTTTCTCATAACAGAAACTTTGCTATCAGTTCCTAGTGTGACTTGTGACTGCACACTCTCATCTAACATAGAAAACATTGCTAAGTTTCCTGTCATATGGTTACTACAACCGGAGTCTAGAAACCATAAATATCCATTCTTTTCTTCAGCCATATTACAAGCTAAAAACAAATTATTTTGGCTGCTATTTTCCTTAGTGAAATTTGCACTAGTTCTACTTGCCATATCTTGTTGCTTCTTTCTACATTCATTAGCATAATGACCATATTTCTTACAATGGTAACATTGGACATTGGATTTATCATACCTTTGTCCTTAAGCATTCTGTTGACCATTCTGTTGGCTGCTGCCTTGGTCGTGGCTGTGATTTTCACTGTTGCACCTTCCATGTGAATGTGAAGGGCTATTCCTTCCACCTCTGTTCTGGCTTCTGTCTCTTCCTCTTCCTTTGCCTTGCCCTCTTCCTCTTCCAAAAGACATCTGGGTCTTAAAAGCATGTTCAAGTGATGAGTTTTCACTCTTACCCAATCTCTGTTCATGGGTCATCAGTGATGCATGTAGTTCATCCATTGAGAACTTTGTGAGATCCTTAGTCTCCTCTATGGTGGTGACAATCACATCAAACCTTGAGGGTAAACTTCTCAAGAGTTTTTCCACAATCCTCTTGTCTTCAAGAGTCTCTCCATGAGATCTTATTTGTGTGACCATTCCAATCACATGAGTGAAGAATGAGTCAATATTATCTGACTCCTTCATACATAGAGTCTCAAAGTCTCTCCTCAGCAACTGAAGTTTTGCTGTCTTCACTCTCTCCATACCTTGATAGGCTGTCTTGAGAGTTTCCCATGCTTCACTGGATCTGTTAGCTGCTGCTATCCTTGGAAACACACTCTCATGAACTGCTTGATACAAAAAGAAAAGAGCCTTGGCATCTTTCTTCTTATTGCTCTTCAAAATCTCTCTTTCTGCTTGAGTTAAACATAAAACTCTGCTTCATTTGCTGGCTCTTCAAAGCCATCTTCAACAAATTCCCATAAGTCTTGGGAGACAAATAATGCCCTCATAGTTATTGACCAGTAGTCATAATTTTTCCCATTAAACATTGGGAGATGGATATTTCTCATACCCATACCAGTGCTGAAGCCAGCCATTCTGCACTCTTAACTATGATTTAAAAACACTTGACTGTGTATTTTAAAATAACTCATTGTTCTGCAACAGTAACACAAAACTATATAGAGAAATACCTTTGGATTCTTTTTGTCTAAGTCTTCACACTGCTGGAGAAGCTGCTGCAATGAAGAACTCCTTTCCTTCAGCGTATTTGACCTTCAAATAGCCTGGACTAGCTCTGATACCATGTTGGAATTTTTAGAATTCCAAAACAATAAAATTCCCTTCCTTAACACAGAGAAATATTTAAAATTTCACTCTCAGACAGAGTTTTCAACTCAAAAAAAATTTTCTATTCATAAAAAAAACTGCTGTTACAATTCTTCCTCAAAAGAGGGATTACAAAATAGTTTAACAGCTGCAAACACAGTGTAAATCTATCTCTCTGTTATTTAAAAATAACACTCTGTCTCATTAAAACATTCACTGCTGTGAATACTCTGTTTCTCTGGAAAATACATTGCTGTGCAATTCCAAATTCGCACTCTCTGTCTTTTACAAAATGCACTCTGCTGTGCATAAAACTTCTACTCTGTGTAATTAAAAATTACAACACTTTGTTTTCTGTATATAACAAAATATCTCAAAATATCTCAGCCCTGTTTAATGTCATTAATTGACACACCCAAAAAAATTCACCGCTTGAATAATTCTTAATGGCTTCAATAACTTCTGTCAGCACCGCTCTAAAATGCATTGATAGCAAATTGCTTGCTGGCACTGCTATTCTTTTCTTCCCGCACTGCTGTGCACATTCACTATTCTGTGTATTACAAATAATACACTTCTCTCTCATATTGCTGAGCATAAAAAAAATTTACTGTGTATTGCAATACAATATTTGCCTCACAGGCCTTTTTAATTATATATATGTGTTTCATATATTAAAAATAAAAACAAATAACTTTAAAACATTTAAAACCAACTATTGTTTTAAATATGTGCGATGAGCAATTAAAATTAAACCCAAATTCTTGTGCATGCATTCATGTGGGCCCTCCACTAATGACATCAGCAGATATTCCGATGGAGTTCAACACTCCGCCTGCCCAAGTTCATCAACCCCGCGGAATGGCTTTGCCTGCGCTGTCCTTTTCGCTGTCCGGTTATGCGGCAGTTGGAAATTAATTCCAACAAATATTTGCAGGCTACGAGCCCCTCGCTCACACGGCCTCTACGCCACCAGAATTGATAACCTATTTCCATCGCCCACGCTCACCCCTACCCGCTTTTCATGTTTGTCCCCACATGTCTGCCCTCAGCTCCCCACCTCTTCTAGTTACTGCCCCAATAATTTCACTACCCACATAGCCTTCAGGCTCAGGCTCAGGCTCCAGTTTGATCACTTAGGATTCTCTGCAAGAATCAGCCCCCGTAATTTCTTCAGTCGTCATTACAAGGAGTTTCCAATGATGGGAGATTTATTACTACTGTCAGAGAGATGGATAAGCTAAAATGAACCTATTTTATTAGTAGCAAGTTTGAACATCAGAGACTGTAAAACTCAGGGAATTCAACTTAATTTTTTAAAATTGCATTTGTTTCTGTGCAAATGCGGCTACCTGGCGTAAAAGGGATTTTGAACGCTTAGTAAATTTTCAGTACTCATTACTGGCGTGTCTCCTGGAATAGCCAGGGCCCGGATCACTATTCCTAACGATATCATATAAAATAAATAATCGCCTCTGCATTTGGCAAGGACAAATTTCTGCAGACTCAGGCCTTCGTGGATTTTGAGTACGGCCAAAGAAACTGTCAAAATTGCTAACTAAAAGAGCAGAGCAACTGTCAAAATTGCAACTGTCAAAATTGCTAACTAAACGACCTAGACTGGTCGGTATACTGTTGGGTACGTGGAAATGGCAGAGAACTGCAAATTTAGCAGAAGCATCTCGTGCGGGAGAGGAGATGAGATTGGAATTTAGGCCTCGATAATGAGAATGTTGCTGCCAGGCTTTACGTAAGAAGAGTACCTATGCTATACTTTTCACAGCGAAAACATCTGTACAGTAACTGCCATTCTGAGTCTTGGACCTTGGGCAGTTCGGATTGTTGACCAGTAATGTAATGGAGCTTTATACCATTTTGGTAATAGCATCTTCCTTTATATAATTTTGGTAATAGCATCTTAATGTGAGTTGATTGTTCTTGTTCCATGCAATGTTCCATCCAATAAACTTTTATAAATTCATCTTGGTAAAAAAATAAAATATGCTGTTAGAAATAGGAAAGTGTTACAATATAGTTACCAAATTCAGAAATTAGCTGATACATTTCAATTAATGTAATGAATAAATGAATGAAATTTTAATATCTACATGATATTATCAATTTTATGTTTTTATTTTTCCTTTTGCAGACACCATTGCTAATATATTGTCACAACTTTTTAAAAAAAAATCACATTCCAAAATAAATCTTAATATATCTTAATATGAATTTTTTATTCACCAAAGATTTTATATTAAAAAAACAAAATACAATAATTTTTATATTAAAAAGTTTATAGAAATTCTATATTCACAACTTTTTTTTAAAATATCACATTCCAAAGTAAATCTTAATATGAATTTTTGGTTCACCAAAAATTTTATATTAAAAAAACAAAATACAGTAATTTTTATATTACAAAGTTTATAGAAATTCTATATTTACAAACTAAGTTAAAATAACTTTAAACAAAATACAGTAATTTTTATATTAGAAAGTTTATAGAAATTCTATATTTAAAAACTGAGTTAAAATAATTTTGATATTACATTAAAAGAAATTCTGAAATTTTAAAATATTTTTTCTTATTCACAAAAATTAAAATTAAATATGGATGATAATGATTACCAGGTTGCATCATAGATTGTCATCCAATAAGAATAACTGGTATAGAATGTAATTAAAGAGATTCATTTTCTATAAGACATACTTTTAATATTTAATATTTCATATTACAGTAAAGTAGAACTCAAAGTTGTAATTACTCATATTATTATATTTTATTTATATATTTTCTAGATTTATCATATTAATAAATTTGAAGTATTTTGGTGTACTCAAAGTTGTAATTATTAATATTATTATATTGTATTTACATATTTTATAGATTTATCATATTAATAAATTTGAAGTATTTTGTTTTTTATTATTTTTGCATTCTCTTAAATAAAATAAACAAAAATGTTTAATGGTGGAAAAAAATAACAAAAAAATTCTTGTCAGATAAATAATGAATTTTTTTTTTGAAATTTTTGAATAAATTTTGAAATTTTTTGAAAAAATAATAATATATCATATATATTTTCATTTTTTTTATATTGGAGTTTAGAGCATTGTATTTAATTAAATTTTGGTAACTATGCTATAAAGCGAATTGAATTTCAATAAGGTTACGCTGAAAGTTGAGTCAAATTGGTTTAAGTGTGGAGGATTAATAAAATCATTTCAAAATGTTGCAGTGAGTGAACAAAACGCGGCTATGAATGATTTCATAATACCCACCACTTGTATGTTTCTGCCAATCCACGAGAACACTTTGCGGCGCGGGATGGCCAAATTCAGCGGGAGAAATTATGGCGGTAAAGTGCGGGTGGATGACGTTCGCGCCAATTTCAAATGGACCGGACCGAAGACGGGTAGGTTGGGCAGCCCGAACATTCAGGGCAGCGTAAGTTCTCTCCTACAATTCGGTGGACGTGGTTTCCTTAGAAAATGAATTCCTTCATTAATTAAATATTGAGACTTCGCTATCGGAGTCCTAGGATTCCCTTTATTGATTGGTGTGTTAGGGAGGTGTTAATTGGGTCACATGATGAGTTAAAACATTAAATGTGGTGCTACATTGGTTCACTTTTCAAGTGATCGGTTCCCTCCGGGAGACGATTTGTTAAAAGTATTCACGTGGGCTCTTCTCTTTCCTTTAATACATTGTCGCTTATAACCACCCAATCTTCCTCCCCACGCTTTGAAACTTGAAAGCGTCTTATAACTGTTATTTTTCAAAGTAATTTTAACTCATTATTATTATTTAAAAATATATATATTTTTAAATCGGCATCATTATCGTGTTTTTTTTTTGAAAAACTTTTAAATGGAATCAAAATTACTTCAAATCTTTTCCCTTATTTTATTTGGCATTTACATTGACAAGTTAGAAGGTTGTTTAGAGGACGCAGGATGTGCTAGCACGATCTTAGTTGGGATAGTCATCATCCTTCTTCTCTATGGTGATGATATTGTTCTTCTCGCAAGGTGCTCATCTGATCTTGATAAGCAACTTAGATTTCTCAAGGATTTCTGCTCTACCATGGGTATGTCTGTTAACATTGACAAAACAAAAGTTATGATTATCAAATCCAAGAATGACACTTACGCTAATTTTATGTATGACAATAGTAACTTGGAGGAAGTGTCTTCTTACAAGTACCTAGGAATTGATATTCATCACAAGCTCAACTGGAACTATAGCATTCAAAAAAGAATTAATGGGGGGTGGAAAGCTTATTTTGGTCTTGAAAATAATTGTAAAACAACAAACCTCGTAATGTAGGATAGAAAGAAGTTCCTCTTTGAAACTTTAGTCACTCCTATTATCTTATATGGATGTGAGGTTTGGGGTTGCAGCATCTCTAGAGAATCCTAGAGAAAGATTGAGCAAATCCAGAAGCATTTTATAACATATAACCTTAAAATTAAACGAAATACACCCTATCCTATTCTCCTTATAGAAGTGGGTCTTTCCCCTATCGAGGGCCTAGCTATGACTAGGCCTCTGTTGTACAAGCACAAGTTCAATAGCATAGGAGACCATAGACTTCCTAACCTAGCTTTAAATTCCAGCCAAAACCACCTAAGGCTTAAACGAGGTTGGTATAAAGACACCGATCGACGAGAATGTTGCATTGCAAAACATTAATAGCATTAAAAAAATTGTTACTTCTAAGTTCAAAGAAAAAATGTGGTGTGAGAAAGATCTAGTAGCGAAAAGAAAAATAAGATATTATAAGGAGGTCATCAACCCCACCCTAGAAGATGAAAAGTATCTCTCTATTTTAACTAGCTCAAAGAAGAAAATTAATATAGCCAATATTAGAACGAACTCTCATGAGCTCCATAGTGAAACAAGTCATTGGACAGTTCCTAAAACACCATGGATGGAAAGGATTTGCCATCTCCGTGAGAATATGAACTTCGAGGATGAAAATCACTTCCTCTTAGAGTGCCGCACGTACAACCACATTAGAGCTCAATTTCATAATCTTTGTTGCAACACTGACCTTCCTAGCCTTTTAAGATGTCAAAATTATAGTGAGTTGGGGAGGCTTCTCTCCAAGTTTTTTGAGCATAGGAATAAAATCTTAAATCAAAATAAATAACTCTTTTCTTTAGGTCCGACATTAACCATCATCATCATCATAATAATAATAAAAAAATCAATAATTTATAAAGAAAATATAAATTTATAATTTAATAAAATCTTAACCTATATTATCAATTATATTTATTATAATTATAATAATATTCAAAATAAGAAAATATAAATATATCATTTAACAAATCTTAACCTATATTGTCAATTATATTTATTATAAATATAATAATATTCAAAATAAGAAAATATAAATTTATAATTTAATAAAATCTTAACTTATTATCAACTATAATTATAATTATAATAATAAATAAATAAATCAATAATGTGTAAAGAAAATATAAATTTATAATTTAATAAAATCTTAATTTATTAACGATTATAATTATAATAATAAATAAATAAATCAATAATTTGAAAAAAATATATAAATTTATAACTTAATAAAAAGTATGATGAAGTATATATTTTTTTATCCTTATCCTAATAAATCAAATTTCTTACCAAAATTTTAAATACAATTACCTACAAACAAATCAATTTTTTTTAATCAAAAACTTAAACATTAATAAAGAAAGTGTACCAAACTTACATAATTATCATAATAATAATAAATCAATAATTTGTAAAGAAAATATAAATTTATAATTTAATAAAAAGCATGAAAAATATTTATATTTTTTATTTTATTCTAAAAAAATTAAATTTTTTACTAAAAATTTAAATACAATTACCTACCAATAAATCACTTTTTATTTATAAAAAATTTAAACATTAATAAAGAGAGTGTACCAAACTTACTTCTTGATTGTTCATTTTATGATGATGATGTTAACATCTATTGCGACCAATCTTTGGTCTATCGGACCTAAACAAACGAGTTATTTAGTTTGATTTAAGATTTTATTCCCATGCTCAAAAAGCTTGGAGAGAAGCCTCCCGGACTCATTATAATTTTGACATCTTAAAAGGCTAGGAAGGTCAGTATTGCAACAAAGATTACGAAATTGAGCTCTAATGTGGTTGTACGCGGGGCACTCTAAGAGGAAGTGATTTTCATCCTCGATGTTCATATTCTCACAGAGATGGTAGATCCTTTCCATCCATGGTGTTTTAGGAACTGTCCAACGACTTGTTTCACTATGGAGCTCATGAGAGTTCGTTCTAATCTTGGCTATATTAATTTTCTTCTTTGAGCTAGTTAAAACAGATAGATACTTTTGATCTTCTAGGGTGGGGTTGATTACCTCCTTATAATATCTTAATTTTCTTTTAGCTGCTAGATCTTTCTCACACCACATTTTTTCTTTGAGCTTAGAAGTAACAATTTTTTAATGTTATTAATGTTTTGTAATGCAACATTCTCGTTGATCTCCCAATGGTTTAACCAGGCCCTGGTGTCTTTATACCAACCTCGTTTAAGCCTTAGGTGGTTTTGGCTAGAATTTAAAGCTAGCTTAGGAAGTCTATGGTCTCCTATGCTATTGAGCTTGTGCTTGTACAACAGAAGCCTAGTCATAGCTAGGCTCTCGATAGGGGAAAGACCCACTTCTATAAGGAGAATAGGATAGGGTGTATTGTTTTTAATTTTAAGGTTATAAGTTATAAAACTCTTCTGGATTTGCTCAATCTTTCTCCAAGATTGTCTAGAGATGTTGCAACCCCAAACCTCACATCCATATAAGATAACAGGAGTGACTAAAGTTTCAAAGAGGAACTTATTTCTATCCCACATTACAAGGTTTGTCATTTTACAATTATTTTCAAGACCAAAATAAGCTTTCCACCCCCCATTAATCCTTTTCTGAATGCCATAGTTCCAGTTGAGCTTGTGATGAATATCAATTCCTAGGTACTTGTAAGAAGACACTTCCTCCAAATTACTATTGTCATACATAAAATTAGCGTAAGTGTCATTCTTGGATTTGATAATCATAACTTTTGTTTTGTCAATGTTAACAGACATACCCATGGTAGAGCAGAAATCCTTGAGAAATCTAAGTTGCTTATCAAGATCCGATGGGCACCTTGCGAGAATAACAATATCGTCAGCATAGAGAAGAAGGATGATGACTATCCCAGCTAAGGTCGTGGCAGCACATCCTGCTTCCTCTAAACAACCTTATAGCTTGTCGATGTAAATTCCAAATAGGGTAGGGGAGAGGGGGCAACATTGTTTAACTCTGATATTACACTTAATATATTTCAACCACTCCTCATTGCTCTTTAACTTGGCAATTACATTCTCATATAACCTTATAGAGGCCTTTCTTAGTTCGAAAGGAACATTTAGCTCTTCTAATCTATTCCATAACATTTATTTTTTATAATAAAAAATAAATAATCATAAATATTATAAATTAAATATATAATAATAATAACTTATATATATATAATATGTTTTTGGCATATAGTTTTTTTTAAGTAATTTCTACTTTATTTTAACCAAATTATGGTAGAGATTTTTAAAAACTTAAGTTTAAATTGTTTAATCCATAAATTGAAGTGTCCAAATTTTCCAAATGTTTTAAAATGTTAAAATCTATATATACATTCAAAAAATACTTAAACAAAAAAAATCACAGTTTTGCCTAAAATTATATTACTAGATTCTCTATTTCATCTATAAATTAGACTACATCATTATTTTTTATTTACATGTATTTATAAATGCAAATCAAATCTTCTACATTAAAATATTTTATTTTTATCATGATATTATAATTTAAACATAAATAATTATGATAAATTTTTAGTATTAATTAAATTAAATAATACTATATAATTTAATATAAAAAAATTAAATTAATTATTTTCTAATTTTAATTCTATCATAATTACAAATATAAATTATTATTATTTAAATTTATTTACATATTTATTATTGGTAATTTTATTAATAAAAATTAAATCACAATTCAAACCAATTATTTTTTTAATTTTATCACCAATATATTTTATTATTATTAATTTTTTATTTAAAACTTCACAACAACTTAATAAGTTACTCCTAACATCTTCACCATATAGTTTTATACAACAACTTCTCCCTATAGTTTTATACAGCCCCTCTTAACACGACAACCATTTCACTATTTAATATAAAAATATATATATATTCTACCTTTCTAAAATTTGAACATATGATCGGTTCTTAAAAAGTCTTGCTTGAGTTAAAGGTTAATAAACAAAGAGCTTAAAAATTATATATATATATTTAATTATTTAATTAAGTTGTAATTTGACATATTGGGTAAATTTGTTTCTCATAAAATTAGTCACATTGAGTCCACCATTCACTTTACTTTGAGTACCATCTTGGATTTGAAGTTTTTAGCAAAATTATTAAGGTTTTAATTTTACAATTATAAATGTGATTTTTTTATTAAGATTATGTTTATTAGAGATGAGCTTAATGTAATAGCAATTTTTATTTATTGGTTTTTGTTTTTATTAGAGACTATAAGAATTACTTTACTATTAAATTTTTTTATTGCTAATTAGTTTGCGAGCTTTTGTGATTTTTTGTAATTTTAATTAAATTTTTTGGAAAATGTTGAACGTTTTCTTTTTTCTAATTTTTGAAAATCTTATTTCTAATTTTCCATTGGTTAAATGAGTCTTGATATGACATAATTCTCTAGTAAAAGGCGATTTAATTTTGGTATTTTTCAAACACCTAACAAATCATTTAAAATATAAAAAAAGACTAATTTTATAAATGACCTTGCCATGGGTGAGTGCTTTAACACTGACACTAGCATTGTTATGCCTCACACTACTAGTGCTCTACCCAAGTTCTTTATGTAAAAAAGGAGGGGGATACGTAGTCATGGTCAAATGACCTTGGATTATATTATTTCATTTTAAACTTTTTACCCCTTATTTCATTTTAAAATTTTATACTTTTAGTTGTGTGGAACAAGAGGTGTATAAGAGGTGTATGGAGTTGGGAATGTGTGAGGAATAAAAAATGCACAGAAAGAAGTGTATGGAGTATGTGCAATAGAACGGGTGCACAAAGGGAATGAGAGTGTGGAGCAAGAAAACAAACTTCCTTTGATCTTGTGGCAATAGACACGATTCTATCTACAATATCGTGCTTGGAGCAAGTAGTTTAGAAAAAACTCAAAAGAACCTAATAGCCAATCAAGTGGAGCCACATAATCCAAGTAGTGGGCCCATATTGCACATCGGGTAACTTGACAAAGTTATATCCATTCTTACTTTATGGCTCGATGTGCCTTATCCACCATTTATCACTTTGGGATGCTTTGGAATCTGCCACATGCCCCTCGCTTATCTCAACTATAAAGCCTAGTGTAGTTCCATACCGACATGTGTGGAAGAGGGGGTATGTGAAGGAGAATGGGTGTGCAAAGGGAATGCATGTGCAAAGAAAGAACACAAATTTTCTCTAATACCATGACAATAAACACGATTCTATTTTTGGTATCAGGTTTGAAGTAAGTAGTTTGGAAAAAACTAAAAAGAACTCGCTAGCTAATCAGGCAGCGCCATATAATCCAAGTAGTGGACCCATATTGCACATCGAGTAACTTGACAAAGTTAAATCTTTCTTACTTTATGGCCCGATGTGCCTTATCCACCATTGATCGCTTTAGGGTGCTTTGGACTCTGCCACGTCCTCCTCACTTATCTTAACTATTAAATCTGGCATGGTTCCCTATCTGCTTTACAGTTGGCTATTACTTTATTAATATTTTATTCAACGCATAAAAACTGTAAATCAAAATTTTATGACCAAAATTATTTCTTATAAATTAGATGAAAATGGTAATAGACTGGAAAGTTTACGATAATGTTTCTTTGGACTGCAGTGAGATTGGGAATAATAAAAGGTCATCGGTTGTGGGGCTTGGGTCAAGATTTCTCAGACAGAAAGGATTCATTTATATTGGAATAGTGGTTATGGTTCAAATAAAATTGCTGAGATTATGGCAATTTGGGGTGCTCTTCTAGTTGCTATCCACTTAAATTTACCACAATTAACTTTCTATGGGGACTCTAGAATGGTGGTGGATGGTATCATGGGCAACATTAAATTGTCTAATCCAGGACTACAGGGTTGGTTGAAGCGGGCTAAAAAATTATGGGCGAGGTTGAACCAACCGCCCATCATACATATTTTCAGAGAGAACAACACGCGTGCAGATGGACTGTCGAAGAGAGGCATCAAAGTAGATTTTGGAGTCATACACATTCTTCATTACAGAGATGGTTCTCTTATATGGAAAAATTCTGTCCCTCTGCCCTGATATGGAGTTTTCTTTTTACAATGTTCTTGCAGCTGATATATAGTTCCATTCTTCTTTTTTGGACTCTTCTCAACCTGCAAGCGAACCTGTGTACCTAAAACTACTCTATCTAGCAAGCCTGACGAATTACTACATCTTATCAAGTGAGCTAGATTATATTCATGCCAGGCTGAATGCGTTGATGCTCATCAAAACTTTTGGTCAACGATGTTTACAGGTTTGGCTACCATTTCATCTAAATAGTGCGCTCTTATAATGATCTGTTTTTGTTTTTTGTATGATACAGGGGTGGAGAATACACAGTTTGTTGAGTTATATATGTTATGAGATCTCTGCTCTCTGAAATTCCACTTGCCACTCTACTGTGAACCTCTTTCTTTCTCAGGAATGGTGAACCTATTTCATGTGGCAATGATGTGTTGATGTTTTCTAGCTGTAGCACAGCTGAGAATGAAATGTATGAACAAATATACTGGCATATATAATATACAGTGTTTTTTTCCTCTAAAAAGAAAAAAAAAACAAATTCCATGGTTACAGAGAGATGTGGTGATGGGATTACATAGCACTGCCTTTTTTGTTATAAGATTTTGTATGACACTTGCATGCTACAGTGCATCATGCACAATAACCACATATTTCCATGATAGAAGATGATGTGGATACTTGACGTGGCATTGAATTCCCACGCAGGACTAGGCTAATTGCGGGATGATGCTTCCCAAAGGGTAGAGATGCCTAACGACGTCAGATGCATTGTGTGGGCTGTGAAGTTCGCCTATTGATAAAAAGGTAGCTTTGTTTTGGAATAAAATAGGAGAGATCAAGTAGAGTTGGTGCAACTCTTCCTACACTTCTTTGGAAGTTTTGTACATAGATTGAAGGTGACAGAACTTTGAATCCTTTTTTTATTCCTTGAAGATTTGAACAATATTTTGTTAGTTAAATGCGTTCTGTAGATTTTCAAGATTTTTTTTAGTTGTAAGTTATTTCGTTTGGAAAATTTCTAAACACTATCTATGTATTTGTGTTCCAGAAGTGTTGTGCGAGAGTTACGGAAGTGCGGATGTCTCTTCCACTTCCTCTCTATGCACAAATTCAACTATCTAAATCAACAATGGAAATTAATGTATATCAGGTGAGAAATAAGGGTGGGTGATTAACTTGAAGGGTGGGCTAGCCACTACCACTATGTCAATGTGGTCTCATTTGATTCAATATCATATTCTAAAGGAGTTATGCCAAAAGTGCTTTGCAAATTATTAGATACATGATTTTGACAACTATGGTGGAAATCTAGGTGTCTAAATGCATCCAGGTTTGTTGAGTTGAGTTTGTCTTATTTCACTGGATGTACTGTGCGTTGAATAACAAATTTCTGGATACAAATGGATTTGGTTACAAAATACATAGAGTTTAGGTGGAACTTTGCAGAAACGAGGGAGAATATTTTGGTAACAAAGGTGCTAATTTCGAGGTGAAGATGCAAAGAGAAACATATATGAAAATTTCCTTGAAATAAAAAACCTCAGAGATGGATGCAACATTTTCCAATCATTACAAATTTCTTCTATGTGTTCTCTATCAACCATATTCCATTCATGCTTAAAAAAACATGATATATTACCTACCATTTGAACACCACTTACTCTAAGAGAGTGGATATTCTTCTAAGTGATTACAGCTATTAGTTGTGGGATCGATGGATTTGATCATCCAATCATAATCAATGACTGAAATCAAATGTGGGGTCTCTCCTCTTGTGATGTCAGCAAAGGGGGGGAGGGAGGGGGGGAGGGGGTTCACATTCCACATTTTTTTGGGTGTGGAGCTTGATTATCTTCTTTATTTTGTACCACAGTGTTGGACCCCTATTCTAAACAAGGTGGCAAAGTCGCCCATAATTAAACGCTGCCTAGGGGGTCCAAGGGGGGGGGGGTGGGGGTTCAGGGGTAGTGCCCCTAAAGCTAAAAACAAATGTAAAATTGTCTTGTAAAAGTATTGTAATTTCTAGTAAATCTGGGTTGTTCATTAGGCAAATGATCTGACGATAGAAGTTATGTTTAGTTTATGGTTTTTTCCCCTAGAAGGCAACCCCTAATTTTGTATGAGGGTATTGTATTGCGGGTGTGTATTGCATGTGTATTCTCAAAGGGAGAAACTAATAGGGATTCTGTGAGAGAGAACAGAGGATATTACAACAGATTTGATGTAGGTTGTGTCTCTTCATTTTGTTGAATAATAAAAATGAAGGACTAGATGTTCGGGGTGGACGTAGCCCAAACTGGGTGAACCACATATATTTGTGTCTCTCTGGTTTTATGTGTTTTGTGTGTTTGTGTTTTTCACATATTTTATGTGTTGCATTGCTCTGTAATATATATTTTTCTAACAATTTTTCTCTTAGTTTTGTTAAAATAATCAAATAAAAAAAATCATTTCATGTCATATCTATGGCTATTGCTGATTGAGGGGAGGGGTACCCTTGTGACGTCATACGAAAATTGGGGGGGTGGTGGCGTCCAAAAACACAGTTTCATCCTTCACTAG